>CAJNDV010002224.1:219555-345822 GCA_905221635.1 Symbiodinium sp. CCMP2456
AAAATAGTTTTTTTTTGATCTGTGAAAGTTTTTTAAATCCTCGGAACATAGTTTTTTGATTCCTGAAATAGTTTTTTTTTTTATCCCTCACCCCAACTGCACCTGGGAGCTTGTAGACAAGCATGAAGAGGCTTGCGACAAACGCTATATAAAAAACATGACTCTGGCGAACCATATCAGGAGTGTGGATTGCATGACAACTGTAAATTGTAACACGTGGAACCTTGTTTGCGCCACCTGGCCAGCATGACTTTTTGAAGGGCGCGTGGTGAGTCCAATGCGTCAATAGACGAGAAGCCTGGCCCTCAACTTTCCTGGGCCATCGTGTGGATGAAGCGGGCCGAAGGCCCGTATTTTGCACTGGCCCTGCCGAGGACCAAGTCACGTTTGCCCAAGCACCTGGCACAGACCCCAGAACGTAGCGCTATCCAGCACCTCAGTGCGTCGAGTGCAGCCTGTGTTGGACTTGTGACCTCAGTCAGAGGGACGGAGGAAGAGCTTCGCTCCAATGGTATTTGCTCTGCTCAGGCCACGCTGAGAGTGGCTCGCGGAAGCGAGGAGACCTGTTTGCGATGCCGTCGGCAGTTTTTGAGCTTCGTGTGCTCCAGGGTCCAAAACTTAGAAAGCGTTGGCAAGTCAAATTCTGAAGTCGTCGTGTCTTCTTGGTAGAATCGTAGAAAGTGAGCCGTAGACAGCTGAATCAATGCGCACAACACGCAGTAATGAACCCATGCTGGTTGGCCCTCGCGCACATGCGCTCGCACCCGCGGCCGATTCCAAATGAGTTCCTGTGACTGCATAAGAACAGGCAGCAGCGTTCCAAGCCAGGCACCCCAGAAATTAGCTCTTTGGGCAACTGGCAGGAGCCAGCCAGCAGAACTGGATCACCACTTCCGAGAGCGGTGCTCAGTGTGAAGCTGTGCAGAATCTAGTGTATAGACATCACGTGGCGGGATGACGAGACACCAGTTGGGAATCCTATATTGTTACCCGCTGTCCAGGTCGCAGCTGCCCAGACGTAGCATGAAGTGTGCAGGGTAGGTGTTTGGAAGATGATATTGTGACATAACTTGACTTGGCTTGACATCTGCACGCAGGCCCTGCTGGTTCGAAGGTGGCACTCTTTTCCGTGGTATCTCTGCTGTTTCTGCTTTGTCCGCTGGAGCTGGTAACTAGTACTGGTGCAGTATACTGGCGGCAGGCTGCGCCACCACCCTCCGGGCCCGAGAAGAGTGGCAGCGACATGAAGCTGTCACTTTAAGCCAAGGCTTGAGGTGCGCAGCGTGGGCATACAATCTTTTCATGAAATTCGTCGCACCACTGTGGAGAGCACGGTCGGCAAAAGGAAGTCTTAAGCAACGTCAAATGTAGAATCTCAAGTCAGCCGTGCCTCCGACACTTGCTGTGAGCACCCGCCTCAGAGCAGCTTTGCGCAATGGGCGCAAGACACTAGTTCCTCTCTCGTATGCGTGTCCATCGCAGAATCTGCGATTGCGTAGGTTGCAAATGCATCGCCCTCCCGAGATGATGGCAACGTTGGGTTCGTGGCATCATGCAAAGCCAGATGACGCGACGACTCCAGCAACAGGGCAGGGAAGAGCGGCTTGGATTTGGGTTGAGTCGAGTACAACAAGCCAGTATGCTATGCAGACAGATGCCCTGGGCACCTGGGTCCTGAAGGCAGGTGCAATAGCGCTAGTATTCAGGCCATTCAGGCGAGGTACGATTCCACAGACAAAGTCTGGTGGAATTCGCATGTGCCGCTGCGCGGCTGGTGATCCTAAAGCCGGGTTGACGTTAAGCGAGGGTGACTCGCAAGGCAGCTCGACTTCTGCTGGCCAGTAGCCAAAAGTGGCATAATGTGCTCCAGTACTTTAGTGACTTTAGTGCAGAGATTCTTTGCCACATCCGAGCACGTTGACTCATGAGCATCAGGGGCGGCTCACGCCGACTTCCTCGGCTGGAGCTCCGGATGCACATGCCTCGAGATGCTGTGCAATGCACTTGGTGGACTGCACCCGTCTGAGGCCGTCCCACGTGAAGCGCCGCAAGGCAAGAATGGAGGAGGCACAAGCCAGAAGCTGTCTCAGATGGTCTCTCGGTCCAGTGTGTCACTTCGCTGGGCGCAGGTCTGCATCCGGTTTCAGCTTCCGACGCCTTGATGGTAAACTCAATTCCCTCAGGCACGGGACTGCGACAAGAAACGAAGCCCTGCAACTGTTGGGGTGGGATAATGAAGAGCTCGCCCAAAGCCCTGAATCTCTTCGTTTCCTCGAGTACATGCTGTCAAATCTACAGGAAAGCTACACAGGAGAAGAGCGCCGTTGTTGTTATTGCTTGCACCCCACACCTGAAACTTCAGACGCAAAGCGGTGAACTAAGTCTGTGCTTTGGCGAAGGGTGAATCCCAGACGATGCACTGGACATATGGCTTCCTTGGGCACAACTGTAGCTACAGCGTCGGCAAGGGCTGCGGTACTCGGACTCGCAGCAAACGGCAGCACGCAGAAGGTGCTTGGTTTTGCTGTTGATGTGTGCCACGTGCCAAGAACGCAGCCCGAAATCAACGAGTTAATGACCCTAGGACCGAGCGCAATACCCAAACGACACGCCAAGACGTGACCAGACGCGTCTTCAGAACTCTTGCAGGGAATGCTTTTGCTCGTGCCAGATCAGCTCATGACGACTGGGCAAAGACAAAGACGGATCCTTTCCGAGGCCAATCAAAGGCAGGAGCCTCAACGGCTTCGACTGCCAGTCGCAAATTTGCCGGAGACGCTTGGGCAGGAAGCGGACGGGTTCCGTGGCATCGAGTGGCCAAAGCCTCGAAACGGAGAAGCTCTGGCACAGCGAGCACCTGGCCCTGTGCCGTACGGCTGCAAGGCTCAAGTTGGGGCTCTTAGACCACTGAAATGAAACTGACCCTAGCCGTAGCCTGCCCACAGTGCGATCCAGACACCAAGCATGGAAGCCAGTTCAACCTGGCGACCGAATTTGAGCTGCTGCGAGCTTCAGACCTCACTGCATGACCCACAAGTAAGCCAAGAATCAGAAAACGATTCCAATGCGGGCTGCCGAACCATGGCGGAACGCGTTCGAGTCTCTCTTCCCGCAGGAGCTCGCCAGGCAGGAGTTCGACTTGGGTGATTGGCAAGCCTGCTTCTGTAGCAACTTCGCAGCCAGCGGTTGTGAGGTCCATGCACTGCCGCTGAGCGACCATGAAGCTGCGGTGCTGCGCTGGACAGCCGTTGTCCTGGACGAGCGTATCCTGAACATGCAGCAAGAGCGGAGATCTCTCTTGCTTCCGACACCTCCAACTGAAGCGGTAAAAACCCATGCGCAACAGCTCCGGGATCGTGCTTAGCGAAGGCACAGTGGAGCTTGAAGTTTGCGCGCAGCTTCATTCAGAGGACCCGGGGACATGTGCAGAGTAGTAGAGCGCTTGGCGGGTTCAACCCTCCAGATCGCTTCCACAGCCACTGCTGGAGCCAACCCTAGCAGCGGAAGTCAGTGGCAGGAGGGCGCCCAGCGGATTCAACTGGCTCGAGCGGCCTGCGGTGGAACTTTCGCGCCTCGACAGATGCAAGCTTCCAAGGCTTCGACGCCGGCTGGTCATCAGACGTCTACTACAAAAGCTCTCGTGATTACTTATCTGTCGTTTGGTGCCGCACACAGACGGCTGTCACGACTTTCAGCCAAACCGAGGTTGGCCGATTTGTGCCGTGCCGACCAGTCTGCAGTAAGCCCGATTTTCGCATTGCGTTCGGGTCTCATATCGTGGCAAGGCGAAGATCGCCGCTTAAAGGCCGTGAAAGCCAAGTCCAAGCAACTGGGCCCAGCCATTTTGCCTTTGCGGAGCGGTCAGATACCACGTTTGCCTGGAGCAAAAGTCCTAGGATCCTGGACTCCGTGGTCTTCTTCTTCAGCAACGCTTCGAGCTGGTTTGCGCACAAAGAGGCCACTATAGCGAAGGTTAGAGGCAAGGAGGCGGGAAAAGCTGGACAACGTGCCGGGCTAAGGTGGAACTGATCACGCTCTGGGAAGACCTGCCGTTCCAACAAGGCAGGAGCTCCGTGGCCCACGTGTGCAATTGCCAGCAACGGATTCTGCAGACTGAAAGACGTCAGCTTTGGGCCGAGGCCGGAGCATCTCACGGGAAGCGAAGGCAGTTGAGGACACTTGTCTGTCAAACGTCAAGTGGGCTTCTCGCCAAAAGCTTCAGTTTGTTGATTTCGTTTGCCAGGAGTCCGCGGCATGTCCGTTGGATGCGCTGATACCTCAGAGCTTTCATACGATGTCGTATAACAACCTAGGGGAAGACAACTAACTCAGCAAAGCAGTCTACGAACTCGTCCAGGCGTGCGTTGCAAGCATGAATGAGAGGATCGGCTGCAGGTAGTTGAGGGTTGAGGACATAGAGCTTGGCACCTTGCGACAGACGGTGGGCCACGGCATATTTAGTAGGATATCGTGCTGCAGGTACCCGGACGGGGACGGCGACCAAGAGGACGATTGGGGCTATGACTGGGTTGATGAATCTGGCCGCTGGGATTGAACATGAAGCTTTGCCACGAGCAAGATCGATTTCCCATAGTCTTAGTGCGTTTGTCATTCTGTTGACGTCTACCGGGTTGTGACATGCCCATGTCGCGGCCAGGTGATACTGTTGATGCATCGCCGACCCCATCGACAGAGGCATAGTTCCATGCACACCTTGCTATCCCAAGAAGCCCAGTGCTTGTCTTGTGCGGTGCAACGACTTCCCGACCCGGTGCGGAAGGAGGATGAAGAAACTGCGCGGAGAGCTCGCTGCATGACGGGAACAGGGCTTTTCATGAAAGGTTGAGGTTTTCAGTTGTGATTATTTGTCTTCGGCGTTCAAGGGTTTTGCACCTCGCCCAGGTGCCCTTGCAAAGGCGCAGCGCTACGGCCATGCAGTGTGAACACGAGCGAGCGCAGCCCGGCGCGACCTTGACCATTACTTGATTGCAGGTGCTGTTATGCCAGAAGCCCTGGCATTTCTGTAAGCTTTCTGTAGAGTCTGTAGAGCCGGTGATGTGCATGCTGAGATCATACACGCTACCAAAGAGAGGCTCCAACTGAAAGCTTTGCTGCACAACATCAGCTTTTAGTCATAGATCGAATCAGTGCTTAGGGATCGCCAAAAGCTCGCGATCGAGATCTGAGTCGTAGGAACGGTGCAGCAGGTGGCACCGGTCGAAAACTGGACGAAGTGATGCTTGCGCAAGGGGCAAGGGGACCGCAGCAGTGCGGCGCTTCCGTTATCTCTCGTTGACATGCTAACCTTCTGCGCTGAGGAAAGGCCTCACAGACAGCACCGGCAACTCGGCGTGCTTGCTTCGAACAGATCCCTAGGGATTGTGACGCAGTGCTACGGCAGCGTGAAGGCTGTCGATCTCGCACAAAGCACGGCAGTTTGGGGCAGCCTTGACGGCTGAATAGCTTTTCCATGTCCTACAGTAGGACAAACTACACCTAGGACGCATTAATGGAGATCCGCTCAGAACTTCCACAGCACCCCTTGCTGAGGATCGTACCTTGCACGAGATCCGACATGCTGCGCATGCATCGAGCTTCGAACAGGACTGTAGGCGAATGAAGACACCCGAACTTTGAAGCCGCATGTGGACGCCCCAAGACGAGACGGATCCAAGTTGCCGAGGGTTTCACTGAGCCGTGGTCCGATGTAAGCTCGATGGGTTTAGCCAGGTTGTCAGCATGGAATGTGCTCCCGCACTTGTGTTGGAGGAGCCAAGGCGTGGTTGTCAGAGCTGTGCAGCGGAAGTATACCATTTTGCCTATTTTTTGATATGCTAGGTCTCGGACTTCCTCCAGTGCAGCATCCAAGGAGGCGGACTGCGCGGCCTCGCATGCACATCCTGGTTCAGTTGCACTTCCAGTACTTTGCACCGTGCGGCATAGACCGCAGAAACCCCAGCTGCAGGCAGCGTCGGGAAAGGCGAAAGAGGTGGGGAGTGGCTTATGCTTGGCAAAAGGATGCGCTCTCTTGAGCCTCAGCTTTGAGTGTCCGGGTCCTGACCAGAAATTCAAGCGCAGCCGAACGGTGCCCACCCTGCCGGCACCTGGAGTCATAGCCCGAGACCGGTCTTTTCAGAAGGTTTCTTGGGCCCCCGGCCCCGGCCTCGGCCTCGGCCTTTGGTTTCCAGTGTCCAGTGCAGAGGTCACCAAGCCGCTTCTGCACGGCAGCACCCTGCCAGCTGTGGAGGGTGCCGAGGCCTCCACAATGCACTTGTCCGTGCACGTCGCGAGCCGCTAGACAGACATCGCATTGCTCGGCAGGGTGATCGGCGATCTGGCTCCTTGGCTGGTTCTCTGCCGCACAGAAATTTAGGGGAAGCTAGCCTAATCTAGCCAGCCTCCAGCCGAAAAGGGTGAAGGAACCAGCACAGATTGCTTCAATCACAGCCCTCGGTCAGGCTCGGCAGAGGAACTCGGTACCACCGAATTTCCGCAAAGATCAAGGCCAGCCAGCCAATGGTAGGCAAAGGAGGGCGACCCCGGGGCTCCCAAGATAATGCCCGCCAGGCACAGCCGAGATCGCTTTGGCTCCGAGGAATGGGATAAGGTGGAGCTGAGAATGTAAGTGTGGAGAGCCAGACTGAAGTGTTGCCAACAAATGTCGCGAGGTCGCTGTATGCGCAGTGTAATCCAAGTGTGTAGGGTTAGACAGTCAGACGGACACAAGGTTCGCGGCGCTAGCCCAGACACACCCTGAACTCGCGGTATTACGGTATTACCTGTGCAATTGCGAGAACTTCTGCGACACATCGAACTCTTCCGGGCAAGACGCAGAACTTCGGATTACCAAGCGACGACGTCAAGTCGAGAGTCTTGGCCTTGACAACACCCAGACTTACGCTTTCCGGAGGCACCGGTGAAGCCGAGATCGCAGGGAACTCGATGGCTTCGGTCAGTGAGATCTTCCGAGGTGTTGAGTCCTGCCCAGGAAAGACATGATGGTCACCGCCATGCGGAGTCAGGAGTGGATGCCCGGAGCTCATTTCCATCAGCGTTGAGGCGACGGGACACATGACTAGGGGTCTCCGAGCATCCCGACTTGTCCGAGGTCCCAAGTGGCATGAGGCAAAGAAATGCGAGAGGCCACCGGTTGCTACATCCTGCCTGCTACGTGATTCCAGATGCCATCGACATAGGAATCCCAGACTTCAGGGATGATGTCAGTTGGTTCCGCCTGAACTAGGCCAAGGCATCGCCCTCCGATTCCTTTCCCCTGATCGCGGTGGGGTAGTGGGTCCAGAATAATTCTGATAATACGACAGCAGAGATGCAGGATTCCTCGCCGCAAGCTGCGACCCTGAAAGGGGAATAAAGATCTCGATGTCTCACCATTCTTGCAGCAAGCGCGACCCCTTCGCCTGCTGGTTTTGTGTTTAGTTCCATCGTTCCACGGTGCCAGCCGTTTCAAACGTCTGACAGTGATGTCATTGGGAGCTTCTACGGATTCGGGAGGCGAGAGAAGCTGGAAAGTGTACACAATCGTTTAAGAAAGGAATCAAAGGGCCGAGGCTTCCAATAGCTCAGAGTCCAAAGAGTTTGCTGGAACGCCCTTTGGGGCCAGGATGGATGGGCACCCAGGTGTTGCAGCTGGCCGCCGAAACTCAGAATTACTGCTCTTCGCAGTGGCTCCATCCAGACCCCTCGTGCGAAACCGACACTGTTTGTCAAACCCGCCGTTCTGCTAAGCAGCCACAGGGATGTGAAGGTATCACTGTCTCACCTTGTTTTGGTGTCCGGACGAGTGCAAGCCATTGCTGGCACGAGAGAGCATGGCTCCGGCAAAAGTCTTTGCGGCTCATGTTCTCATGTTTGCAAGAAAGGGTTGCCATGGTCATTTGCGAAGTGGCTCAACGATCGCCGGACATCGCCGGCATGCTTGGGACTGAACAATGGGGATAGCCAGCCTGAAGGATATGCTTAGGGCTTAGGCAGCAAGTTGCAGGTATGCAAGGCAGTCGAAACAAGACTTGCCGGGAAAGCTACAGTCCTAGACTTCTCAACAATGGTTTCGGCACAGCACACGCGCCTGTGCCTGCTGTGGGCCAGCTGTCGTGGCCTGAGCGGAACTTGTGTGCCTTAGTCCCTTGAATCTTGATGCGAAGATCTAGCACTATCTAGCGCATTTTGGCATCATGTCAGTAGCCAGGGTTTCGACTTGAAGCTTTGCTGCTTGTGTATTCCGTACCTTTGCACTTTGCACGGCTCATGAGAAGGTCAATGTCAACAGTGATAGCTTCTTGCAGCTTTGCGGCTCACAGTTTCCAGTGGCAGATTTTGATCTCCGCCGTCTCGTGGAGCTTACGTTGGCGCAGCGATGGGACGCCTGGTTAGTTCCCAGCCTGTGCCGGTAAGCTGTCATGATCCACAAACATGCCTGTGGTCGGGTGCGATTGCCCAGCGGGCTAGCAGAGAGACTTGACGACCACGGAAACGAAGCTAGGCTAGGAGCATCTAGGAGCACAGGGGGCCTCAGCCAAGGATTGCTACGCTCGGAGCAGATGAAATATGGCATGTGCTTTGGCCGCTATGAAACATCTCCGAGGCGTCGTCGTGTTGCTTGGGTCTGAGGCTCGTGCTGCCAGTCAACGAAGCACGACGCATTGTTGGCCAACTAGGGAAGGACTCGAACTTGCAGCCACTTGTCAGCAGGTGGTGGTGAGGGCTGTGGGGCTCTGTGTGCACTTGAAGCCTATGTAAAAGAACCTTTCTCTGAGCGCTCGCAAGTGATAGGTTCGAAGACGACAATGCGCGTGACATGCGCCGTCCCTACCGCAAACACATTCAGCGAATTGATGCTCGGATGATGGTGCGAAAGTTGGGCTCGCCGAGAGTATTGCTGGAGAGTGCCGCCATCTGCGCTGGGCTTGTTGAGCTCAGGACGAGATGGAGCGGATTATCCGGTTCCTCATTCAGGAGATTAGCTCGCTTGAGGGATGCCAGCTGATTAAGAACAAGGCAGGTTGAAGAGCCGTCCTGCTAATTTGCTTTGCATTGGGAAGCGGCTCTGACTTGGGCAGGTCGATGAGTTCCTACAGACAGACGACACTTACACCCTAGATGCTGTTGAAGGTGAGCTTCAGTCGTTATACCAGAACTTCCTCAGATTCAAGGACGAGAAGCTGTGGAGATGCTCTGTTTGTTGCCCCTTCACTCGACATCTGGCAGGAGAACAACGTCAATCTCACAAATGAGCGCAATCAGGCGGGCACACGGCTGGACTGGGCTAGACGGGCTGAAGGCATGAGAGGAGCGAAACCGGAGCCGAGCCCAGAAGCAGTCTTAGGTAACTTAGGCCTCAAGATCCAAGTTCATCTCCCTCATCTTCCGACTCGGAGTCCACCGCAAAGACTCAACCGCAAATTCGATGCTTTCGGCAACGCCCAATTTGAGCTACGGCTCCGCGCCGCGCTCGGCTCTCCGCTTCGTTTCTGCAGGCAGTCGAGGAAGCCGAGGTAGTGGCCGTGGCGCGTGCCGCTTGGACTTTCAAAAACAAAGGGGGAAGAGTTTGAAGTCTTTGAACCACCTGAAGAAGCCACGTTGCGATAAAAATGCATGTGTTGGAAAGCTCATTGCAATGGCACCGCTGGCACAGAAAGTCCTGGTGTTCCTTCCGGCACTGGAACGTGGCCCAGGAGATGCTCACGGGCTCTCGACCGTCTCCTGACTACGTGACAGAAGAGGAGAGCTTCGAGAGCAGCGCCAAGAAGCCTTTGCTGGCCACGTGGCGGCAAGTTGGCCAAGCACCTGATGCCATGGGTTGTTACTTTGCCGGCATCAGTTGGGCGAGTCGCATCCGGAATTTCGCAGTCTTTCTCACT
The DNA here is from genome assembly GCA_905221635.1 of Symbiodinium sp. CCMP2456. Classification (NCBI taxonomy): domain Eukaryota; class Dinophyceae; order Suessiales; family Symbiodiniaceae; genus Symbiodinium; species Symbiodinium sp. CCMP2456. Next base: position 229,434 of record CAJNDV010002224.1, read on the forward strand.
GCGCTGATCGAGCAGCTGTGAACGACGACCATATCCAATTTCGCAATAACAATTGGTTTGATTTGATCTGAATGCCAGGGTGGTGAAGAGGTGGCCGTCGGCACCGGCAGGCGCAGCTGATAGTGTACGAACATACAGTATTGATGTCCGTGTCCTGCAGGTTAGGCTATTTGGCGGGGGTCGTGCCGAAGACGGATGAGGCACTTGTTTGCTCCATGTGTGTAAATCGCACTGCGACCAAGGCCTTGGGCATTGGAATTATAAATCTACTGCAGTAGGCATGGTCAGGACGTCTGTAGTGTCATGCCATCATGCCGCAAGCACCACCCATCATGAACGGTAGTATTGATATGAAAACCGTACAGATACGGCGATTGAATCCAGAAGCCATGCTCAGCAGCAGCTAAATCTCAGGCACGCTTCGCCCGCGCACTTTGGCGGGCGGCACGTGGCAACACTTTCACGTACCTTGGACTCAGTTAGCTTTTGTCTAGACGCGGCTGAGACTTTTAGGGATCCTTGGAGAACTCTTCTCGGGCACTTACTAAGTCTTTGAGGCAGTTCACACCCATTAGCCAGTCGGTCAAGGATCCGAAGACAGGCCTGGAACGAGACTTGATGCAGCACACATTGGCAGGATCTCGTCCGTCCTGGAACAGGTCAGGATGTGCAGAAGTCCGTGTTCGTGGTCTACTTCCAGGGTGCTGGAGGGCCCATGCAGCAAAAGGTGCTGAAGGTTTGTTCTGCCTTTGGATCCTCAGCTTGCAGTGCGGACATACTACTCATATCGTGACTTACATTGTCACCTCACGTGCAAGGCACATGCAGCTTCATACTACGGCTGAGGTGTCAACATGTACAATTGGCCAGCAAGTGCCGACTTGGCCAAAACGCGTCATGCTCACTTGCTTAGTGTGGTCAGATCCTGAGGGGAACTTCCAGCCCTGCAAGCTGAAAGTTACAGTGGCAGTGCAAGAGATGCTTCGCAGAGGGTCGGTCCCTGTACTCGTAAGGTGAAGGAGAAGGACACGGCTTTGGAGGGCTATCAGTTCTTCATGAAGACAGAGGCCAAGGACCTGTTGGCACCGCCAAGCCGCATGGCTTGAAGGTGGCATGCTCCTGCTTGCCACAGATCTGCGAGCTGCAGACGTGCCTTCTGCAAAGGTCAGAACCCGCAGGCCAACTCAAAGCTGGAAGAGTGGCGGCTATTTTGCATCAAGGCACGGAGATCTACGCCTGGACGCTCGTGATGGCACCCTTGCGAGGAGAAGTCCATCTTCAACATCCTCAATCTCTGTTCAGGGGAAATTGCATTGAGGTTGGCTTGCGACGCTGTTCTGTGGAGTCTCAGTCTTTCACAGAGGGCTGACACAGATGGCTTGTCAGGGTGAATGTTTGGTACCCGGCTGCAGAAGAGGCAGGGATCAAGGCCTTGCTGCAGAAGCTGAATGCTGCTTGCCAGCACGACATGCGCCACTCAGGCGGACTAGCTGCAATCAGAACTGCCAGAAATCTGGCTAAGGCAGGCTCATCCCAGGGAGCTTTCCTGACTCCGGACAAGAACGTGAAGTCTGCACCGCCGACGTATATTCGGGTGAACGACTACACCGAGGCCACTTTCGTTGCCCCCACAGCTGCAAGCAGGGGCGCTTCGCGGTATTGCAGGTGTGGCAGGATGTCATCGACACCTACGGAATTCCCAAATATCAGGAGATTGTCGGGATGTGTTGAACGGGAGCCCAGCACACCCTGGGCTCAGGAGGCCAACCCTGCCCTCCTCACCGTGGTCACATTCCCCTTCATCTTCGGTATGATGTACGGTGATGTAGCTGGCCCAGCCTGCTGTCATTGGATGCTTTTTGACTTCTGTTCTCGACATGAGGTGGGTCATGGCATCCTGCTGTTCCTTGCTGGGATCTGGCTCTGCCTGAATGCCGAGACTTTCCGATTCACCCAGCCATCCTTGTTCACAGCCCGATACATGGTTGTAAGCTTAGGCCGCTCGGCAGCACACACACACACACACACAAGCGGAGCGTGTTGGCACGAGCAATTGAGTCGCAGTGCCGTGTTCGCTTGGACAGGCTTCTTCGCGATTTTCGCTGGCTTCATGTACAACGACTTCTTCTCAGTGGGTCTGCAAATCTTCGACTCCAGATACAAGGCTCCCGTTTTTGCACAAAGAGCCTGAAGGCGGGCTGAGCTGAGTTGATGGCAGGATGCAGGCGGAGGCAACTTCGTTCCCACTTTCGATGCGACCCTGCATGCAAGCAGACGAGTCTGCATGAGTTGTGCAAGCTTAGTCTTGGGCATTCAGCGGCTTCTGACCATCATACGTTCCTAAAAGCAGAGTAGCAGAAGTGGCTCAGGTGAAGAACGAAGGCGGCCCAGGACCATATCCCTTTGGCCTTGACTGGGCCTGGCACGGAGCCTTGCAGATACTTGTGGATCGTACCCTACAATTCAGCCCCGTGCTCCTTCACAGCTTTCCTCCTAGCCGTCCTGGCCTGCCTCGTTATTGCTCAGTCGTTTCATTATGTTTCAGTCCGGCCAGCAAGACCGCGAAGCTATCACAACGCTGGTGTTTCTGACTGCCGAGGAGCGAGCAACGAGCTGCTCTACGTCAACTCCTTGAAGATGAAACTGTCAGTTCTGTTCGGAGTCCTGCAAATGACCGTGGGCCTTGTCTTGAGGCTGGACATGCTCGCAAGGGTCTTGTGATGACACGATAGAGCCGATAGAGGGCCCGATCGGTAAGCGAAGGTGGCTCAATGCTTTCTATGAGAAGAACATGACCGATTTCCTTTGTGAGTGCATTCCCATGATGATCTTCATGTCACAGGCCTAGTGTGGCGAATGCGCTTCGGGTCAAAAGCAAGGTGACATAAACGGTAGACGGTCTCACCCAGCATAGATCAACACAGCTCAGGTTGTGCTTCTTCGGGTGGATGGACTGCATGGTCTTGTACAAGCGCCGCAGCTGAAAGAGCGGAATCGGTGAACTTGAACAAGACCCAGAAGCAAAAACCCAGGTGGGTGCATCCAATCGACAACCCTCCGAGCATCATCAATTCCTTGATTTGCCGCTTGGCCTCGCCCGGTGCTGAGCAGAGTTTATCCCCACAGGGGGCTGACCGCACAGGCATGGCCATGGGGCAGGAGGACAAGTTCCCACTGTGGCCGGGCTCTGTGGAACTGGCGCAGACTTTGATGGGGCAGCTTCGCAAGCATGCAGTGCAAAGCAAGCTTCGGGCGTGTTCCGCTACTCGCAGCTAGTCTCGTCTCGGTCTTCCGAAATGGAATTCACCACATCAGTGTCCCGGGCGTTCTAGAGGCTAAGTGCGCTGTACTCAGACTCAACACGCCCCTCAAGGTACACGATGCTGGCTGCCGCACACTCATTTGGCAGGAAGTCATATAGTTGCCGAGGGGGGAAGTCCGTATCATCACCGAAGATCCAATTGAGGTGCCCATCATGCTTCTACCGAAGCCTTTCATTCTGCTGTACCAGCACAATTCTAAGCAGGTGCACCGTGCACCCTTGGTATGCGAGCTTGTGCAGCATCTCGCAGTGGAGATCCCCAGGAGAAGAGCGAAAATCTCGTGACCATTGACGAGGAGACAGGGCCCAGCTCGAACCACCACGGGTCGCCGGTCTGAAGTCGTTGGGATTCGGAATGCACTTCAGAGGTGCTCGCTGAACGGCTTCGCCTTCGCAGACGGTTCAAGCGTGACCTAGACGCTCCCTTACGCTGCCTCTCCCCGGGACTTCTTCGGAGCTCATGGCCTACTCACCACGCGCCGGGTCTGTCGGGTCCTACGACGAGCTCGAAGCAAAAGAGCCGAGACTTCCGGCAATGCCGCAATCGCAATCTCGTGGCTACTGGAACGCATCGAAAGTCTGCACAAAGGCTTCTTGGCATGAAGGTGCCGTAGCCAAACTCGCAGTGACAGTTTCAGCGCAGGGCGCCAAGAAGGAGGTGAGGGCGTGAGACATCCAGCGAGCTGTTCGATTAGGGATATAAGGTAGCACCAGTCTGCCTGATTTTCCGGTGTTCCATATTCCCTTCCTTGAAATTGGGAATATCATGACTCGTAATTTGAAACTTTTCCTTAAACTGTGCCAAGTCAATTCCAATTGACTTGGTAACTCTTCCTCTGGACACAGGGTTCAAGCTAGCATGTCGCACAGGCTTCGTCCAGGATACTTGGCAAAGTGCTCGCAGAGCTTACCAACACCCCGGACCTGTACTACCCAGACGAGCATGCGGCATTTCGGAAGTTCGACTTTGACAACCCCGACGCGGACGACGAGATGCCAGAGTGGGCCAATGAAGCCGACTCCGGCGCCCTCAAGGACTCCACGTCGGATGCCCCGGAGCACGAGCACCGTGAGCGTGTGGCTTGGAAGAAGATGAAGGATCGCCCGGGCCATCATCGACGGTACCAAACGCGCCGGCAGAAGCGTGAGCCTGGAGCAGAGATACCTGGCCTGGCAAGCCTCACAGATTTAAGTCGTCGTGGACGTAGATCAGGGAATGTCAGTGTAGCTTGGCGCTTTGCTTCCTGCAAGGAGGACATCCGAGCCGCCCATGGTGCCTTTGGTCGCTGGTGCCGTGAAGCCTCCCACGGACGTGGCACTGAGCCACCAGTAGTACTTTTAGCAGCGGAAGCAGATTACGAAGTGACACATCAACTGCCTGACATGTGAGGCAGGTGGTGGTCACTTCGTAAACTTCATATTTTCGCGGTAGGTTTATCTCACTTGACTCGCCCCCTAGGCAACGATGCTCCACTGTACATTATGCCCGTCGGCACTCAATGCCACGCTTGCCAGTACAGGTTCATTGGCATGGCTCATGTGCCGCAGTATGTTCGCATTATCATTCTGCAACCATACTTATACGACTCCTACCTTGTACCCTTTCGCTTGTTTGTCAGCCTTCTGCGCACTCTTCCAAGATGCAGGCATTGCAGATTTAATCATGTGCCACATCGGGCCGCCCACGTTTTTCCCTCCAGGGAGCCCATGATGCGTGGGGATCATGGGCATGTACACAGTGAAGTATTGGTACAGGCATCGGGCTGCAGAAGTCACTCCGATTTGACAAACACAGGAGACGGATGAGCCCTGAAAACTGAGTGCATCTTCAGTGGGCCTGGCTGAGCTCAGCAACTCAAGTGCCAAGCTGCGTCGCGCGCAATCCAAGGCACGGCGAGGACTTCGAGTTTGGTGTCTTGCCTAATCTCTGATTAGGCCCATGGCCCAGGCCCTCTTGAGAGATTTCTGTCATCTTCTGCACTGCAAGAGACTTGGTCCATACTTGGAGCAATCTCCTGAAAACAAAACTTTGCTGCACACCGACATATTAAATCGCTGCATGGGCCGTTAACTTGTCCTGCTGCTGTCAATGTGATGCTGAGAAGAAGCCTCTAGACTGAGCGCGTTTTAATCCCCTGCCTGTCGGATCAGCCACACCACCCCACCATTAACCTCACTTGCGACGACGCCTCCTACACACCAGAACATGCAAACGAAGTTTCCGCTGCGCACCTGCATCCTGCATTTACGTGTTTGCACACTGCCGTGGCATCTGCTCCCTCAGGTTGTGCGAGAGCTTAGCAGCTTAGTTTTTCTCCGAGTGGTCGAGGGAGACAGCACAGCTTAGGCGAAATTTTCATCCATCAGATCATTGAGACGATTGAGTTTGTGTTGGGCACGGTGTCGCATACGGCTTCGTACCTCCGCGACTTGCCATTGCATGTGGAGATCTTTCCGTGCCAGGGCCCAGTCGTGCCTCCGGAAGCACTTTGTACATCCAAGGCATCTGGGCTCTCTCATTGGCTCATCAGCAGCTCTCCCTCGTCTTCTTCCAGAAGACGTTGACAATGGGCACCTGGACTTCGAGGAGTTTGAGAGTTGTGCTTGTAACAAGTCCGACTCTCTGTGCTGTACTTCCGACTTGACTAAAGGTTTGACCATGTCCTTCCCCATGAACGGGATCATGATCTACCTCATGTTCGCTGCGTGGTTCGCGATCACACTGGCTGTCCTCCTTGGCATGGACGTCCTGGAATGCTTCTTGCACACCCTGCGGCTGCATTGGGTAGAGTTTCAGAGTAAGTTCTACAAGGCCGAGGGTTTGAAGTTCGCGCCCTACTCCATCAAGAAGCTGGTCACGCCGACGGGCGACGGAGAGTAGACACGCGGCAGGGAACTCACAGAGGTGCCCTGGACGCCTCTGGCCGCCTCTGGTCCTGTGAGGCAGCAGGGTGCCGCGCAGTTTTGGCATTGGTCAACAATTGTATCTGCTCTTTTCGCAACGTAGCTTTCATCAGCTTGTCTCAGACATCGAAAATCTAGGGGCCGCTCACATCCATGGACCAGTGCTGAGTCTTTATTTAGGTGGAGAAGCTAGGACTAGGACCCAAGGTTTCAAAGCATCGGTGCTCGACAGCATTACTTGTAACCTTGAGAGCCCAGGCCCACTATCCGAGCACCGAGGCTTGGTGAAGCCCCAAAAGGGCCCATCTTGAACCCATCGCTTTTGCAGCTGCTCCACAGTTCAGCCTTCTGCTTGCTCCAAGTAGTCGCACAAGCACTGCGGAAGCATTTCACGAGCAAAAGGCTGAGGGCTGTCGCAAGCACTGTGAAGCGGTGCTGCAATGGCATGTTCCAGGAAAATGTCGCACGGTGTCTTTGTGCTTGACCGCCTTGCTAGCAGCTCCACATCCTGCAGCATTTCATTATGTTGTTTTCGCGAGGCGGACTCTTTGGACGCATTGATTGCGCCAGGTCTCAGAATACGCCCACCTCCGGAACCGGAAGAGGCGACATCTGCAACCACGACTACTGTTCACATGAGCAAGTCCTCAACAAATTCAGTAACTATGCTTTTATACGAGGATGCCCCCGAAAAGCATTTCCATCATGGGTTTCAAGTACGGGCCGAATCGATAGCATATTGATTTTTGGAATCCAGTTCGAACTCCCGACGGTTTGGGTACAGCTGCAGTGCAGCTGCATGTAGACGGAAGGGGTAACGATATGGGTTGGGTTGGAAAGCCCTCTCACTCATGACAATGACAAGGCTACACATCTACTTCGCGCATTCTTTGCCCATCCATCATGTTGTGCGTGACGCCCGGGCACCAGGACATTCAAAGAAAGACGATCCTGGCACACGATTAAGTATGGCATGTGGAACATGTTGAGACATGAGGCATGAACCTATAGCAGCACTTTGTAGTGTAAGGCTTGGCCGCATATGACCGTGCACTGCAGGATCCTGCATGGCAAGCAAATGTGCTACAATCAATGGCTGCTAGTGACCTGATAGTGTTTTGTTCGCACCCCTTCATGGGCATGCGGCTGGCCTCGCCGTGGCCCGCCTGGGCCCATGCCGTTTTGGTTCTGTCAACTTTCATGCTTGGTGAGACGACCCTTTCTGGCAACTGCCAAATCGAGCTTCCGTACACAATGCGGGCATCGGAGAAGAGCACCTGCCATGCAGCTTTGTCATCTGTCCAAGCAGCCATCACGGCAAAGGCAGTTTTTGCCCAGATCCAGACGAACTACACGTTCACCAACACCTTGAAAGACTCGCTGAACGAGCCAGAGCTTGTATTGCCGTTGCCCAAGACGGCTATTCTTCAGGGTTTTGCAGTGCATGGCCTTGGGAACGGCTTGGCCGGCGACGTCGTGCTGAAGTCGGACGTTGTTCTGCCCGCCAAATGTCCAAGTGGAGACAGTTTCAGCTTTTACCAAGCAGCCCTCCAAGGCCCCAGATACAGGGTGCCGCTGGCATCAAGCATCCAGTCCATGCAGCCTGGTTCACAGGTCGTGCTTCAGATTGACTACGTCATGCAGTTAAAGACAAAGCAGAGATCGGGCTTCGGCCACACATTTGCATTGCAAGTCCCTCTGCCAGCGGGTACGAACAAGGACACCCGGTCAGTGTCGGGCTCTGGCCCGGCAGTCTCTATCGAACTGGTAGGGGAAAGCCTGGAGTTGGAAGTGGACGTGGCCGCCACCACGCCTGGTGTAGTGGTAAAGCGGTGCCCGACAGGAATTTCGAACTGTTACACGGTGGAGTCACCTGTTTTGCAAGACGTAGCGCTCGAGATTGCCATGCCCAAGCGAGGACAAACTCAGGCAAATCTATACAGTCCTTTGACGCCCCTTCTCACCTTGCAGAAGCACCCTGCCACCGGCCAGGTTGCTGCAGCGCTGTGGCTGCCACCGGCTCTCGATCTAGGCGAGGGTTCAATGTTTGAGGTGTTCATAGTGGTGGATGCGTCTGCGACCATGCGTGGGCCACGCTTGGGGCGAGTACAGCAAGCACTGCGGTCTTTGCTGCGCAGTTTGCCCCGCGGCACGCGGATAAACATCATCGGACACGATGCGAACAAGCCCTTGGAGCCAATGTTCGAAGAGAGCCAGAGGGTAGACGAGAAGACTTTCCAGGAGGTCGACCAGCATCTGGCTCGGGAACCTGCAGCTCTCTCCACCTCCGGGCCAATGCAATCGGCCGAAGCCGTGCTTGGAGCGGTTTTCGACGTTGCGCGCCCTGCATCCACACAACTTCGAGTGCTTCTCATCACGGACCGGCATCCTCCGGATCCGAAGAGAGCGATTCAGCTCGTGGAGGAGAGCTGCTCGGAGGACTGCCGGCTCTTCTCCGCGGGCCTCGGATGGAGCGCTTCGCCGATGTTCGTCGAAGATGTCGCAAGAGAGTCCCGGCAGAAGAGTTAGCGATCCGCTAGACTTTCGGTTCCCGAAGCACCTTCGGTTCACACCCCTCTACTGTAGGGGACTTCAGGGTAGCTCACTTACACATGAATTTGCTGATGTACGTGTCTATGTTTTTCTCTTCTCGTGCATGTGTGCGTGGGTCAAATGAGGCGGGTGGAGGCAGCTTCTCTTACGTTGCAGAGCGCGATTTCAAGCTCGGTTTGGAAAAGGCGCTGCTGTCTCATCTCCTGGATGGCTTGGTGCCTGTCATTCGAGATGTCAATGTGAGCTGGGGATCCTTATTTGGTGCAAGTCTGCAGTTGAGTCTGGACCTGAGGGAGATGGATTTCAACAGTCGGCTGTTGTCCATCGCGCTCATAAACCCCTCGGTCGATGAAGGTGAGTTAGACCTGAATAAGCTGAAGCATCTTGACATCCAAGCGGTTGTGGGAGGAGTTCATAGATCAATGACAGCTTTTCAGCTCGGTATGTCGACGTCAACAGCCCTGCATGCGGCTGGAGTATCCCTTTTTGCCGAAGATGCTCGAGAGAGTCCCCAGAGCTTGCCCGAAAACGTGCAAGACGCTGCACTTATGCACCGAGTGGCGACCAGTGCGACGCAGTGGGTCTTCAAAGCTTCCCAGGTGCAACAGGCCGTGCTATGCGAGGGTTTGCCAGACTCCCCAGCGGATTCATCTTCTGCATCAGACACCTCGAACCAGCGCGGCTCGGTCACATCGGGCAAGGACAGCAAGGAAAGCATCAGGCAAAACTCGCTTTCTACCAGAGAGCGGCAGCAAGCCCCTCTCAAGCAATTGGGCGAGAAGCTCTCCGCACTAGACTTCGGAAGATTTGCTCTCAGCCTTTCCTTGAAGGACGACGCGGTCAACCAGAGATTCAAGTCCTTGGGGGCTGACTCTCACGAAAAGCTCTCGGAGCGAATGGATGACTGGTTCAGGCCACGGTCCTCGATGTTCTCAGTGCGTGGATTCTCGCGTGCCGGTTCTGCTTTGTCCATTATGCCTGGGGGTTCACTGGGTCCCACTGGAACCACCGGAAATAAACACTCTTCGAGCAGTTGGCCTGGGGCTGGGGATCCCTCTGAGGCCTGGCCATTCCGTCATGGCAGGGACAAAGACTTCTTAGCCCAGCAATTTGAGGACGTGAACAAAGGCTCAAAGACCTCAAAGACCCCAGCAAGCTCCGGCTCAGAGCTTGTCACCCGCAACACGCCGTCGGGTCGTGCGAAGAAGGCTGCAGGTGTCGTCTCGCGCCTCTCTGTCCTGGACTTCTCCATGCTTGGACAGCGACTGTCTTTACAGGGAGCGCCAGGCTCGCGAGCACAAAGGAGTGTTCACTCGCGCTTGGAGTCGCTCTCGCTGTTTGACTCCATGATGGTGGGTTCAGGAGGTTCCTCAGCGTCCACTGGACGCAAGGACGCCTTCAAGAGTCGGAGCCAATCACTGTCACTCCGAAGCCATATTGCAATCTCCAAAATCGGAGCATCCCCATCAAAGCATTCGTCTTCGTGGGCGAAGCTTTCTGCAACAGGTGTCTTCACGTTGGCATCCCAGCTGTCCATCCGCAGACCAGAGAAGAGCTTCACTAGAAGCAGAGGGCCCGGGCCATCTTACGCGAGCTTCGCAGACTTGGCGGGGCAAGCCCAAGACAGACAAGCCGGGCAAGCTGCAAATGCAATAACCGACGAGGTCGGTGGACAGCTCCTTTCGGATTCTTCCGTGCCAGCAGCAGCTGCAGCAGCTGAGAAGGAGGCAGAACAGCCCTTGGCCCTGCAGGGGTGGATTAGCATCGAAGTCGCAGGTGGCATCCTGCAAGGAGTCTGCCCGGTGAGATATGCAAGTGAGACATGCTCTGATGAGTCTGAGCAGGTCACAATTCATTGGAGACCCGGGCGAAATGCCAGCTGCCAGATGGTGCAGGTTTATCTGACAACTGTGCCGCTGATATCCATCAACCAATCCGTTCGCCTCGGTGAGGTATCGTTTCCGAGTGCTTCGGACTCTTCGGACCCCCTGTCGCCGGAGCTCTTGATTGGATTCCAGGTCTCCAGGACCTGTGAGCTTACTGTCCGAAGCATGCAGGCATCAGGCAAGCACCTTCACAAGCTGATGACTGCGAATCTGGTCGCTGCTGCACCACAACAGTTCCAGGGAGCACCTCTGCAAGGCCCTCAGCCACTCGAGCTGAATACTTGGATTGGAGAGGCCTTGGTGAACCGACTGGGGGCTGTGCGGCGAGGCTTTCCGACTATGGGCGTAGCTAAAGCAAAGGCTGCAGCTCATGCATCGCACGGTACAGCAGGCTCTGCTGCAGAGTTGGCAGCTTGCCATGCCATTCTTTTCACACAAACCTTTCAAGGATACTTTGTGCTCGAACAGGCCACTTTGGAGACGATAGGGCTGAGTTGGGATCACCTCCAGCTGCTGGCATCGTTATGGACAACGAGCACGCCGGTCGGAGTGGAGGTTGCGCACACAACCTTCGCTTTGAATGTGCTAACGGAATCTTTCCAAGAGATGCAAGCCTCATGGTATCTGGCCGCTCGCCGTGCTGAAGCTTGGCTCAAGCAGCAAGTAGCAGGCCTGTCCTTGCCAGGCTGCCGAAATGTAGTGTCTTGCTTCGAGACGGCCAGGATATTTGCAGTCAGAGAACGCCAGGAAAACGGTGCATGATGTGTTTGTTGCATTAAGAATGTAACATGGGCTTGTAATGAAGATTCCAGCTTACTTTGTTCCCGGTTGCTGTCAAGTGCTAAAGAGGATCTCAGCAGATGTCTCTGTGGCATAGGACAGCTTTTGCTTGACTGCATACCGGCTCGTCCATGCAGCGTTCGGAAGGTTTGCACGCAGCTTCGGCTCAGCCTCCTGTCTCGCTGTTGCAGCCCTGACCTTGCATGATGGCCCGTCGAAGCCCAGCAGCCGTGCTCGTTGTCTTGAGCATCTCGGCTTGTCTCCCGAAGTTTCCAGCATGAGCGCTAGTCGGAGCGTCGGTGCACCTGGCAAGGCAGCTTGGCGGCCTACTGCAGCCTCGCGGGATATGGCTCACAGAGTTTCGCAGGGCTCCAGTCCAATCGTAGCCCGCGTGATGAGAGCGCCATCGCAATGGGCGACAAGGTGGTCCTGTGAATGCACACTAGACCATCTGCATGCACGTGCTGCCATGACATGAACCCGAAAATATCGTGCAGCTTTCATGTGGGTCGAGCAACGCCAGGTCACGCGAGCAAAAGGCAAAGAGCGACGTGGCAAGTGGCAGAGGCAGGTCTATACTTCACATCAGTATAGAGCAAGCAGTATGAGCAAGCAAAGGCGGAGAAGCATTGGTCACATAGGTTACCTATCATCCGGCAGGTTTTTCAAGTAAAGACACCCTGTGCAAAGGCAGAATGTCGACACTGTAGAGATCGAGGGCAAAGAGATGCCGGAGGTGTGCCTCGGCAGCTGAGAGACTGACGCTGCTACATGGACCGAAGGGAAAAGGGGAATTGAAAAAGCCGGGGCACGGAGCTCCTCGTTTGACTTGCAGATGCACATGTTCAATCGACGACGCGCTTCCGAAAGAAGACAAAGCAGTCCCGCATGAACAGTACTCGAGCAAGCAGCAAGCAGCAAGAAGACTTCAACAGTTTGTGCCGCAGTACTCCGCAACTTGAGATCTTCTGAGCCCGCAGAAGGATGCAGAGGAAAAGACGGCCAGGGCCAGAGTCGCAGATGCTGACGCGGTGGGTGGGGGGCACTACTTTGCCACGGCGTCTGAGCGCCCTGTTCAGAGCGCGCAACAGAAGTAGGCCGAAGACAGAACTTCCCTGGACTTGCGTTGAACTGAGCGGAGACAACTGAAGCGTTTCTGTCACTGAGGTTCCAGACCTTCCTGTCGCCCGAGGAAGCAGACACGCCGTTCGACATTAGGCAAGCCACCTCGGAGACTGTCTCGGCGACTTGCCACAAGACTTATCTCAGTTCTGCGGAAGGCTCAAGGCTTGCATCTATATTCGCACGAGGTGAAGTTCGACAAGAGGCCCTACGGCATTGTGCGATGGCAGCCCGGAAAGGACGCAGTGTTTGCATCTGATGACTGTCGAGGGGCTGGTACGCACTGGTCCGAACTCCCCCCTCTCTTCCCACGAATTATGTCTTGACCAGCTGTGCAGCAGGGGCCATCGAGCCAAATTCTTGCCCTTGCAACAGGACTTCAAGGGTGCTATGGCTCGAAGCTCAGAGAAACACATGACAAGCACCCAGCGTTTCAGCCTTGAAGCACAGGTGAAGGATGTTGCGCATGGCGTTTACGTCGGAGATCCTCTGGGACAAGCCAGAGCCAAAGGCATCAAGCCGGGTATGGTCGCGTCTAAGATGCAAGAAGGAGCACCCGTAGGATGGAACGGAGTCTGGGATGATCCGTACTCGGACTCTGACGGACGAATTGTGGAAAGGTCATGTCAATCCATGACACAGATTTAGATATTCGAGACGGCAGTTCACAGGCGTCGAATTTGCTCCAGTCCAGGTGAAGAGCATCGCGGGCCAGGACGTCATGAACGAGGTACGCCGCGGGCCCCAAATCGTTTCTCGAGTTGTTCGGGCAACAATGCCCGGCTTCCGACCAGGAGTTCGACGTCATCATGAAGAAGCTGGGGGATGAAGCCCTTGGCTACAACATCTTCGGTGTGAAGTTTCCCCTGGAAGTGACTTTCGCAAATATGCCTTCGTCTGGATGAGAGCTGAGCCCCTCCGCGACTGCGACAAAAAAGCGATGAAAACAACAAAACAACACGACTCACACATGGGAGCTTCGTCGCGGGAGGGTCAAGAACCGTTGAGATGCCAATGACTCCTCCCGTCCCTGTGGCGTCTTTGCCTCGTCAGCCGCTCAACTTTTGCCACTTCGGAGGCCTGGCCGGGTCGCCGTGGCCGGCTCTCCCAGGTGAGCGTCTGAGCGTCAGGACACATGGTCAACAGGGATTCGATTCATATTTGTCTGCACAAATGAGCTCGAGCTCCTTTGCGAAGCTCCTCAGGCTTGCTGAAGAGGTTGAGCCTCGTGCGGCAAGCCACAAGCCCGTTGAGCACCTTTGAGGGAGGGCTGACTACAAAACGTGCGGAGGGACTCTCGCAGCCATTTGTGTGATACCTTCGCAGATGTCCTTGAACAACCTGCGGCCCTACTGTTTGGCTCCAGGTAATTAGACTCATGCAGTGCTTCCATGGAGGGTGCATGGTGCATGGGGGGCCTAGTCGGGACGTCGGTTGCTGCTGCAATTGAAGTTGGGATGTCTCAAAAGCTTTGCATGTAGCTGTAGGGACTCGTGCCATGCCCATTCTGCCAGAAGACCAGATCAGCTGGGGTGGGGCGCTGCTGCCGCGGATAGAAACCCTGGACCCCAGAATCCGTGGTGTCGGGAGCTAAGGAGTAGATTTGGTCGAAGTTACAGTGTCTGGCAGTTCGCACGAGGGGGTTCTTTGTGTATCATGCACTTCTGTGCTTCGGCTCCCCCCTGCCTGTCCCTGTCGTACAGGGTGATACCGCAGAGACGGAATGAAGCTGTCAAACAGCCAGTCCTCAAGACAGCTGTCTTTGTCATCGCGTTGTCATTTTTTCTGTCAGTTCTAGTCCTTGCACTGTTCTTGTTAGTTTTCGTTTTCCTCGGAGCTCCTGAAACCACAAACACATATGCAAACCTCGACACACCTGCCAGAGTTTGTGAATTTCCTGTTCTTTATTGTTACATTAGTGTCTGTTGTTTGTCATCTTATCGTGGTGGCTTTTGTAGTTTTGTGGACAGTTCGCAGGGGAGGGGTCGTGGAGAATTAGAATGTTCAAGAAATGACAAGACAGTAACGGGAGGAATTGCAAAACAATGACAACCCGAAGTGAGAACATCGATCCGTGTTGTGCAGCAAGAGTCTACCGCTCACATTTCAGAACTTACTGCATGGGGTAACAACCTATGCGTGCAAGAACCCAGGTAGCTCTCGAGCGATACTATCTGCCGAAGTTGGTGGAGAATGGTGCGTTTGAGCCTGAGCAACTGTCCCAACCTCGAGCGATTTAAAGCAGCATCGCATCTCGGTTTGCGAGGGCTCACCCAGTCATCGACAGAGTGATCCAAGCTGCGCAAGTTCCACGAGATCGTCGGTCACACCGCTCAAAGCCCGGATCCCGACTGCCACTTTGATTGTTGTGGGCATGTATTTCCACGCTCGCATGTCGCTTTTCACCAGCATCCTTGGCACTGCACACTTGGCTCAAGTTGTGGGATGCAGGGCATTTAGATCCGCTCTCCTTGCAGCCCGCATCACACAGAATTCGCTCAATTGGGTAGGTGAGTGACTGATGGCCATTGGTCACGTGCCGGTACAAGTCATGTGCGATGTCATGGACGGCTTCAAGCTCCATGTGGAGGATGTCGATGGCGTCGGCATCCCCAAGATGTCGATGGCATTCTCCATGAAGATGAGCTTCCCCGTCCACGACCTTCTCAAGACCCTGGTCTCATGGCAGGAGCATGAGGCCGGCCATATTCAGGAGGAGCCTTCACCGCAGAGGGCGGTAGTCAGCGAAGAGAATCGCCGACGTGCACAGGAAGCCTGCAAAGCAGCCGAGAATCCATCGCCACCACTCCTGAATGCTCCATCCTATCTTGAGTACAAGGCCCAGAACAGCTGGGAACAAATCTCTTGCCCGAACGTCGTTTTGCTCAGTGACGAGCTCGGGTACAGAGAAGCTACATTCGCTGCTCTGCGGCTGAATGATCGCGTGCCCATGACCTACGCGAAGTTCAAGGAAGCAAAAAACAAGCCCGGCGCGGACTTGGCTCCTGGCTTCTCGGGGCAGAAGTGGCCACAAAATCCGCAAATGAAGGCGCCGCCAGCGACACCAGCCAGTGCGAGCCATGTCGAAAAAGCACCTCCCCTTGGCTGGAGAACTCCGCCAGCCGCAGTCAAGCCAGTTCCACCAGTGTCTGTTCAGCACAAGCCGCCTCCTCCGAGCAAGGCGTCCACAAAGATCTGAAGTTCTGAGGCACTTGGGTGACTGAAGCTGAGCATGAGCTTGGAGTCAACCAGCTGGTTTTCGACATGTGGTGAAAGCGCCAAGACAGAAGAGCAATGAGCATATGACCGGCTCAAAATTCCGTTGCAGTGTGCCTGCATCTTGCCTTGGCTCTACGCACCTGCGCACTTAGTATGCTGGAAACGATTCGGACCAGGAGCATGCTTTGACGAATTGGCGTGCCATGTCAGTTTTGTTGGATTCAACAGATGTAATTGTGTAACCCACATGTCTCAGGCACCGGCCAGGTGGCATCAGTCACACATCTTCGTTGCCCTCAATCCCCAGGGTCTCTTGGCGACAGCTTGAGACATCCCTTACAGATTCGCGGAATGGTGCTTGCTGACAGAACTCACAAGCCATCCTTCGTCTAGGATGAGTGTTTTGGCTCATGACGTTGTTTTCGAGGTACTCTTCCCATTCTTCTGATCTTCGGTTTGTCATTTGCTGCACATGTTACACTCGAGCTGCACAGGTGCCTTCGGCAGCTGTCCACGTGTCGATGTCAGCCTCGCGCTCTGCATCCTCGCGTCAGATGGTGGAAGTCTTATCTTCTTCTCGTGGACTCACCACACAAACTCTGGTAGTGGAGCTAGCCGCGGGAAGCGTCCAGGCCTTGTGCGGCATTGAATGGATTTGCTTGACTTTGCCACTCTACTTGATCTCTTTTGCTTTCACCATTGCATGCCACTCGTCCGCTTTACAGACGCGACATCCAGACCAGGTCGGGCACAGGCAAAGCGTAAACCCGCGACCTGTCCGCAGAATCGTGGTGTGAAGTGTGCTGTTTGTTTAGATTTGCGGTTTTCGGATATCCTTGTAGTACTTTAGTTCGGGCTGCGCTGGAGAAGCCTGCTGCTGCAAATCGAGAGCCTCACATTCCGGAGTCCCGAGGCCGATCGGCAGCGGCCGAGGCTGTCATCTTGCAGACAACTGCTGAGCCATGCTGAGCTTAAAGGTGTAGGAGCACAGAGGTGTCGCAGCTGTCAGGAGATTCACTTTCGTTAATTTTTGCAAAGCCAGCCCTGTCCTGTCACGAGGCGCCGCGTGTCAGGAGCCATACATCGCCGGCCCTCGGGTCCAATGGGGTCCGGTGGCGCAGCTCTTCGCAAGAGCCGCTCAACCTGTCCGGTAAGCTCTCTGCGAGGCAAGATGGGTTGGTTACTCAGAGGCTGCGCTTCTGGAAGCCCTGAGAAGCTGAGAGTCAGGCCTAAGCCGGAACTGTCGAAGCTGGAGCCGCTGAGCAAAGCCTATCGATGGCCTGGCGGATGGAGGCTTGCTCTGTCACGGAACCCGACAACGGGTAACAAAGCGACTAAGCCGGCAATACTGCACAGACATGTTAGTGCCAATGCCTTCTGCCACGTCTAGAGCAAAAGCAACAATGCTTTTCCCTGGATGATGTCTGTACGCATACTGTCCACATCAAGTGAGTGGACATGGTAGATAGGGGACGGTTGATGTCACGGTTTCCTTGAAGGGAGACTTGGCATCGGCGAGACTTTCGGCCCTGCGCCTGTCGCAAGTTTCCTCGCTCACTCGAACTTCCCCACTGCTACGTGGTTCATGTGCTCACACTGTCTTTCAGACGGCTGAGTGGAACTTGATATTGCAGGTGTTGCCTTTGCTTAAAGCAAAGGATTTTCACCAGGGGTCGCGTCAGTGAAAAAGCACGAGTCACGAGTCACCTTGATTTGGCTGAGCCTGAGACGGGGTCTGGAGACTTGTTCGTCATGTCGGCCCATGTAGGCCATGTAGGCTGTGGCGTGTCAGGGCAAAGGACCCAGAGTCGGTTGTAGCCGTGCCCACTTTAACGCGGGGCCACCATCACATGACGATGGTCTCAGCAGTCTGCCTAACGCGGACGAGGACGTCGATGCATGCGATGGCAATGGTATCGCAAGTATGTAGGCCGCTAACGCCGCTAGGCCTTGAGCCAGATCTTGGAAGTGTTGGCGAGGACTTTTCCAGCGCTCTGTGCTTGCTGCTTGTGCCTGGGAGCCGTGAACAGTGGCCTTTCTGCAGAAGATGGCAGCTTGGCCGAGCAACTCCAGGGCTGATCGCCAACACCAGACCAATTCAAAGCGAAGTCTGGCCCCTTGCGCCGTGTGAATCAGGCATGTCTAGAGCCTGGGTGACGTGCTCCCAAGCTGCAATCGGAGTAGTCACAAGAGCTGCCGAAAGAAGCCTTGCCCCAATCTCCGAAGCCGGTAACTTGAGGTCCCAGGCGGGATGCGGCGCTCGGCTACTACACTGCGGCGCTGAAGGGCGCGGCCAGAGTGGCTTGGCCAAGAATCGCATCCTCGACGAGGGAGCATGGCAAGCCAGACGGCTCCGGAAGAACAGCCCAGCTCGAGCTTGTGATGTGCATGGCAATGCCGCTGCTCTTTTAATGCTAGTGGTCAGAAGTAGGGTGCTGCCCGTTGCTGAGTTCTGCAGGGGTGCAGGCTCCATCAGGAGCAGTCAGTGTTTACGGTGATGTAACGGTGTCGCGGCCGGGAGAAGGCCTTCAGAAGTTCGGCAGACACGACAAGGGAGGGAGATGTACGCGAGCGCGCGCACACACACACACACACGCAAACGCAAAGGGCAAGCGCATAAATTGGAATGAACTCACAGCAGCAAGAGGGACGGTCAGTGAACCTCAATGATGAGGATTTCTTCAGAAGGCCCTGAGTCCCCAAGCACCGAGCACATCGCCGCGGCAGCTAACGTGCGATTACAAGATGAGACGAGGCCTTTCAGGAAGAGCTTGGCCTCAAGCTCGGAAGCCAACGCCTTGTGAAAGCGTTCGGCCACGATCCGAGTGGCTCCAGAAGGTGCCGCCGGTGCCGCTAGCGCCTTAGCCGACGGCGCTCCCTAAGATATTTGGGCCGGAACACGAACTTCTTGACGGTTGGCCCAGCTTCGCAAAGTCTGGTGTTCCTAATGCAATCTGACAAATGGAAACTTTGTGGTGCTTTCTTGCTCGGGTCCGGATGCTTTCAAAGGTGGCAAGCTCCGACTTTGACTCTCAGAGCTCCAGCTTCAGGCGGCTAGCAAGGCCATTGGCAGAAGTGACGCGAGAGCTGTCGAGAACGAAGTCGTCTGGCACCGGATCTCAGGCTCCATTTCCGTGCCGTGGAGCTTCGACGCCAGAAGAAGTGGGATGGAGCATCAAACGTGTACCGCGCGGCGGGCTGCATGCCATGCCCCGTACTGCAGCTCTCAGCCGCATCCACACCGCTGCATTGCACACTCCGTCAGGCCATTGGATTATACAGAACCATGCCGCCAGCGTGACTGACTGAGAAAGTGTCAAGAGCACCTTCTGTTGACACATGCTTCATGTTTGACACTGCAGGGCTATGCAGGGCTTGGACGCATTGGATAGAGTAGCTTCGGTATCGGGGCTGAATCTGCCATCGAGGAAGGAGGTGCCCTCCTTCGCTGCTGCTGCATGCACCTGGCCTTTCGGTCCGAAATCTGCTGTCTGCATACAAAGCATCGGTGCTAAAGCGTGGTCGTCAATGCTGAGGCTGAATTTAGCATTGACAGAGAAGAACAATGGGCACTTCGACGCTGCCCGACGTGTCTTTCAAGACGGCACGCGGTTTGAACCTTGCTTGCGCATATCGGTGTTGCAGCCATCGAGGCTGGGGGTCAGCCAGTGGAGTTGATTTCAGGTCCAAGAACAAATGCAGAAGGAGCTCGATGTGCGTATTGATGGGCAGTACCGAGTACGCTCCGGGACACAAGTTCAAGCGTCCAGAAGCTTAGCTGATGTAATATATAGAGAGAGCACGCGAGGTTCATCTCGCAACAGTTCCGCCCGAACTTGCTGGACCTTGACTTGCGCTGAGGCCGTGATATCAAAGTGGCCTGCAAATGGCTTGCCACTTTGCTGGTGGGCCAACCGGAATACTTCGGTGTGACTGACTTTGATGCGTGAACCATGCCGCTGAACTTCACAGCCTACCAAGTTTGGCAGGTGTCTTGGGGCTTGCTGGAAACGCAGCGAGGGTACGCAGGCCGTGCGAAGGCCGAAGTTCATCGATAATGATTGGAACCCTTGCTTCTGGGGTAGGCGGGGAGAATTCTGTGTCGGTTCTGTAGGTCAGGCTCCGATTCGCTGAAGCCACAGATGATTCGAAATCCTTGTGCCGCCTGGCCTGTCTGACCCCGGCCCGAATGCAATGATGCCATCGGAAATCCCGACACTCTCGGATCGAAATACGCATTCCCTCCGCGTGCAGGTCGATAAGCCTGCTACTTGTAACAAAGTCGCTCTGATCTTTGATTCGTCTGGGTCGTCAGAGTTACCGGGAGGGCCACAGTCCCAGTACTACATCGTTGTCAGGAACATAAGGGGATGAAAGCCTGCCAATGCTGCTGCCAGTCCTATTCCAATGAGTAATGTAGTAATGATGATTCACTTGACGATGACATTGTCCTTGGTTTTGGGACTGATCCTTGGCCCACTGTCAAGGATGGAGTGCTCTTTGGATGCTGGCTGAGTAAGACTGTGGACCCCAACGATGTTTCGATCCCTACGTGAGCTGCAACAACGTCGAGTCACAACCAACGGAGTTTTCTGGCAGCAATGCAAGAAAAGTTGCGGATCCACAGCCAGCGACCCTGGGTCCAAGACATTGCGTGGTGCGACTGCCAAAGAAGACCTAAGAAAAGAACCAGTCTGAAGCAGTCGCTTCAAAGTCTGGTTTTGAGGCCCTGAAAAACCCGCGCACACCCCCACCAAGCCATCAACGAACCCACACGAAGCTATCAAAAGCCTTCGACAAGCCGTCAGAAAACAAACTCAACAAGCATTCAACAAAGACTCCAAAAACCCTTCATGAAGGCACTAGTCTGGAGTCTAGAGACTTCTCGGCACGTTCGGTTTTAACAGTCGAATGGATACACCGAGCTTCATGAAATTGATGCACTTTCAAAGCATTTCTTGGCAAAGACGGGCTCCACGAGAAGTGCTGGTGCGTCTGTGTTTCAGGTGCTGGCCCAGCGAGCTGCAAATCTTGACGGGAGCAAGGCGAAAGTCGGGGCCTTGGGCGATATGTTCGCGATGACGCAGGGCTTTGCATTCCGGATTCCGCTCACGAGGTTCTCTCCTGGAAGGCCCTGATGAGCTGACATGCTGAAGTTGCAGTGCACTAGCCTGCAAGAAGATGTCTCCAGGTGGTGCGGGGCGGCTAAACTGCCCCGCCAATGATCCGAATCACAGTGCTGCGTGGCCGGGCAACATGCAGAGCACCGAGCAGGCCGCTTTTTATTTTGGCTTTTGGGACTTAGGAGAGCTCGTGCCAGAGCCAGAGCCTGCAAGACTCCAGTCTTCCAGCGCTGCCGTTTCCTGGATGAAAATGTGTCTGCATCCTATCCTAGCACGGGCCTGGCCTGCCAAGGCAAATTTTTACCGACAGCGGAGAGACTTTTTGAGCTGTCGCGGTGAATGCGGTCAGACGTGGAGGAACGCAGGCCGGTCCACTCTCCACAGCACTGTACCAAGCTGTGGTCGATGGAAAGCGATCGACGGCCAGGCTCCAAAAGCACAGCATGAAGCTTCTGCCGCTTGCTCAGAGCGAGCCCTCGAACAGTATCCTGCAGCTTGCAGAGAGCATTTCGCCGTGCAGAGGAGTCAGCTTTCATCTTTTCCGCGTGCAGTTGCTGCATTGCGTGCCGGCCCCATGCACGGCAGCATCAGACAATGGCTCCGCCGACTTGTAAAGGAATCCAGGGTGATTCCATGCAGTCTGAATTAGGATTTCTCTGGTGGCCAAATCGAAGGGATCGGGCTGCTGTTAAGCCAGTTTTGTGCCCATGCAGGAGCAAAGTGTTTTTGCTAGCAGCTTGCGTGCTGTCAAAGACCACATTCCCGCAGCTGTGGCAATTTAAATCGATTCAAAATGACTCATAATTACGCGCTGTCTTGCAGGCCGAGACAGCTGCAGTCTCGAAGGGCAAGGTGTGAGCTCAAAAACTTGACCAGCTCGCTACTTCGAGACTGCGATTAATTCGACAGTGAAAGCAGAGACAGTTCTGCCTTGCTTTTGGACTCCTTATGGATTGGTGATGTTGGTAGACCCGCTGCGCCACGTGCACGAGTCACCATGAATTCGGCAGAGCAGCCGCCCGATTCGAAGCGGCTGCAAAAGGGAGAAGCACACTACATCACCTCGGCTGGCCTGGCCTACCAGTGCAGTTTTCATGTTTGGATGTGCGAAGTCTTTGGGCTCTGCCCGAAGATTGCCCATGCAGCGGCGGCCCTGTCCTGCATCATGGCTTTGCAAAGGTTAAGGCCGGAGCTGTATCACCCTGCATGGCTTGTTCGAGATAGTCAAGCGATTGTGGGGGACAGGTTCCTTTCCATTGTAGCTGTTGGAATCTTTCTGGCGAACATCAGTGCGCTGTGGGACAGCCGCCTGGCTGCAAGGAGCCGCGTGAAGCCGTAGCTTTGCGCACTTCGTCTGTAAGTTGAGTCAGAGGCTCGCGGTCGACGGCCTGGGCAACTCCGAGAAGTGCCCCGCAAGCGGCTTTCCTACCCAACCGACCTTGATCCCAAGCCCTGACTGCAGGTCCCAGCCAAGAGTCAGCGGTGGGATACTACACCGCAGCGCTGCGGGGAGCTGCGACAGCCAGCTCGAACAGAACATGAAAATACATGAAACAGGACTAAATAGGACACTGATCCAACTCTCGTGGCCTTCGAAGGTCACCGGCCCAGAAAGCTCGGCCTTTCAGAGACTAGCGCGGCTGCCTGACTGCATTGCAGTGGCACGCACTTTTCAATGGCAGCTTCGGCTATACGCCTCGACGAGCCCGAGTGCGAGCCCATGTGGACTGCAGGCTCCACTACCACGCCGTGCAACTGAGACGCGAGAGGAAGTGGGCCGGAGCATCGGCCGTGTATCGCACGGTGCCTTGACTCTTCAGTTACGCCATGCAAAACCAAAACCGCTGCTCCTGCGAGGCCTTTGTTTTGGAAGCACTTGGAAGCCAATTGACTGAGAATCGCCCGGCATTTCCAAAACAACGCACGCTTCGACCCATGCGTTGTCCATGCTGGTTTCATCCAGCCGTGCTATCCACCCCATCCATTTGTTGTGTTGACCTCGGCGGTAATCCACCCATGGACTATCCATGCCTCAGCCTGAGGCCATCGCCTTGCAAGAGCACCTGCCCCCGGCGTGCAGCTCTTGGCTCTTAGTTGCATGTCGATGCTTCGACTTGCATCCGGCCAAGGAAAGAGGTGCCGGCCTATGCTGCAGCTGCGTGCACCTGGCGGCTTGGAAACAAAAGAGGGCACCCACACTGACAACTTATGACAATCAATCTGCATATCCAACGGCCAACATGTGCCAGCCATGTTCGGCGTTTAGCGCTTGCACAAAGTGTCATGAGCCATAAGCACGTAAGCTTTCAGGACTTCAGGAGTCCTCGCGGTAACGGTGGCTTGAGATTCGCGCGGTTGGACATTCTTTCTACAACAATCGTGCGGGGCTGTCAAATACTCGTAGGGCAACTGTGCAGCCAGATCTTGGCAGATGACGGGGTGCTGCTGAAATCGTCTCTTGACACGGATGTGGGTACCCACGCAGAGAGGGTGGTTTTCGGTCCGGAGCACTGCATTGAGGCTGAACCTAGCCCTGACAGAGCAGAACAACCTTCGCTTCGACAAAGCCCGCGAAGCTTTTCGAAATGGAACACAATACGAGACTCGGCTCCAAACGCTTGGTAGTGGTTTGCAGCGCTGACCCTTCACTGGTGTGTCGCTTGACGTGAGTTTGTTTTGACCAGGTCCAAGAGACCATGCAGAAGGAGCTCAGCAGATCCGAAAGCACAGCTTGTCCGTCATCGACATTTAATAGTTATCATCCCCCATATAGCCAATGCTTGTGAGCATCCAGGGATGGCTTCCAGGAGCTGAAAGTTTGGATTGATGGGCAAAACCGGCTGCGTTCTCGAACTCTTGCACAGGCAGAACGCCCTTTGGTTTGCAGAGCCGGCCTTTCTGGCGATATCGTTCAGGTAGGTAGTCAAGGCGAGCCGCAGACAGAGGAGGTACTGGCCGAGCTAGGCTAGTAGCTAGCTGTATCCGAAAGCTCATCAGCCACAATCCTGACGCCTTTGGCGGCTGCCAGCGTTGGGCGGGCGGGGAGTGCATTCTTGTCAGGTTAGTGTACCATCCTCACCATCCATCACAACCGTGCAGAGTAGCTGAGGCGCAGATGTCGCAGTGGCATGCAAATGGCTTGCCACTCTCCTAGTGGCTTGGTATCTCTGTGCTGTGTTATCATGGGTAATGTTAAGTGTCATCATGCCTGTCTGAGAGGTTTCGTGTTGAGACCCAAACTCTTTCGCTTGTCAGGTAGCGTGGGGCCTCCTGGAGACCAAGCGAGGCTTCCGGGACCGCGCGAAGGCAAGGCTGGTGCCATGGCATGTACCCGGGCTTGGCCATTGGTGCTGGTTCCAGCGTGTGCATGGAAAGACTAAAAGAACAGAAACGAAGCAGCCTACAAGCCCTCGACGGCAATAACTTGTCCCGGAGGTGCTGGCGGAGCGAGCTGCCACACTGGATGGAAATAAAGCCAAGGCAGCGGGAAGCTTTGGTGTAAATGGCTTGAAGCCACAAGCCAGCTATGCCAGGTCCTTTCCTGGAAGGCGCGGTCTGATCTGCAGCCGTGCTTTCTTGTCGACTCGTCCGGTCCAGGTGATCCAAGGATTGTGAACTGCCAGACGAGTCGACAGCCATGTTGATGCAGGGATGGTGACTCGGCAGTCCCAGCAGGATGGAAGAATGACGATCGCGTGGTTCACATTTCGAGTTGCATGGCATCCACTGCAAGCAAAACTAAGGGCCGCCGCAGAGCCGGCGAGCCTCCAGTCTTCCAGTGCTCATGAACTCATAATTTTTGATGCTCGGACTGATTTTATTCTGTGCCATGTTTCCTGGCTTTAGTGTTTTTGCGCCCCATGATGGGCAGAAGCCGAGGTGTCTCTTTTGTGGCAGCACCCAAAGATTTGTAAAGCTGCCCCTACTTGTGCATCAAGTGGCTCGACGGCATGCATGGGCCAGCACGACAAGGCAGCCAGGATACATGCTAAAAGGCACGTTGTCAAGTGTCGCAGGCACATCGAGACCTTGCACTTTGACAGTACAGTCTGCCTCTGAGCTGCAAGCGGCGGCTCTGATGTCTCACTGTATACTTTTATTTAGTTTTGCCTTTCCTTTGGAGACGTCATGCTTGGACTCAGGCTTTTTCTGATGACTTGTTTGTCGGGCCCAAGTACCGCAATGGAAGGTCACCGGAAAATCAAGCGGAAGGCCAGTTGCACTGATGGTTCAAGTGTGCAACTGCGGCCATCAAACGGCGGAGTTCTACCCTGTGACCCGCTCTTTGACAGGTGCTGCGAACTCTGATCTAATTCGTTCGGGTTGGTAATTGCCTACAGGCGATACGCACTCGAGGTTTTGAGCCCACTGCCGGGCATTTACCAAGGTAAGCTAACCTGTTGAGACTTGTTAAGCTGATCTGTTCAGCTTCTGACTGAGTACGAATTGTTTTAGAAGAAGGCAATAGCATCCTTGCCTTCATGAGCCCTTTGTCGCACCTGCATTCTGGGCTGTGAAGCCGTGCCCGGGGTTTTCATGCCACCGTGGCGAGCTTTGGGCCTATTTTGGGCTGCAGGAGACGCAAAAGGCCGGATTTTTTCAAATAGCTTCATGCGAGCATAGAGTCAGACCGTGGGCATGAGTTTGACTGGAGGAACTCTGTGTCAGGGGTCGGAGCTCTGTGTCCAGGCAGATCCTACGCAGCAGCACGCCGTCTGCCAATACGCCGTCTGTCAATCCGAACTGCAAGTGCAGACTGCAAGGACAATCATCAAGCCAGTTCTCGAGATGCAAACTCAGATAAGACTTGTGTTAGCACCGGCCCCTCCACAGCGCCTTTGGCATTTTCGATTTGTAGTCGCTCACACATGATTACATGCGGAAGTGGAGTGTCAGTGTCAGTGTGCTCGCCTCCAAAGAGTTGAGGCGCAGAGCCAGAACACGGTTGCACCCCTGACAAAGCTCCGTGGTACTCGCCTGTCTGCAGACCACCGCAACCGGGACCCTGCACTGGATGCTCGCCTCTCTCAGACGTTGCTTGCCGCAGCCGCTCGAGTCCAGCACCGCCCCAAGACGCCCCGTTGAGCATGATAAACTACCGGCATGGACGGTTGGGCATGCGAGTGCTTTGCCTTTGCCGCGGGTCTGTGATCCCGAAGGCTCTCGTTTGGTCTATCCCTGCATCCATACTAACAATTTTAATGCATGTATATTGGGACACCGCGAAAGGTGACTTGAATGAGGAGATACAAGGCATTGAAACGATATGGGGGGGATTCACTTTTGTGCTTGGCTTCCTCATCGTGTTTCGCAGTAACCAAGCCTACAGTCGGTTTTGGGAGAGCGTGACGCTTCTTCACCAAACGACAGGCGAGTGGATGAGTGCTTACAGCAATCTGCTAGCTTTCTGCAGTGAAGAGCCAGACAAGCAGAAGGATGTCCAGGAATTCCAGGCCTTCCTCTCCAAGCTCATGAGCTTGCTTTACTGCAGTGCCTTGCAGCACATGTGCGAGCTGGAGGATGATACCTTAGAGGTACTCGACCTTGGAGGTCTCAGCCGAAGCAGCTTGCAGCACCTCCGGGATAGCCCAGACAGGACAGAGTTGGTCCTCTTGTGGATCGAACGGCTCATCCTCCATGCCGACAAGAGCAAGGTCATCGACGTCTCAGCTCCAATCTTGTCCAGGGCATTTCAGGAACTCTCCAGAGGAATGGTCACTGTTAGCAACATGCGCAAGATCCACATTCCATTCCCGTTCCCGTACTCTCAGCATTTAGCGTGCGTCTTAATCTTCTACACGATACTTACTCCCATCGTCGCCAGCCAGGCAATTCTGAAACCGTGGTGGGCTGGCATTATGGTCTTCGTAGTCTGCACTTCATATTGGACTCTCCTCTACATCGCGCAGGAGATCGACCAGCCATTTGGAGATGACGCCAATGATCTCCCCATCAGAGAAATGCAGCACGAGTTCAATACCAAGCTTAGTTATTTTGCACATCCGCTATCATATAGTGTGCCAGGTTTCCGACCAGACTCCAGCCAACACATTCACATGCTGGGTTCCAACTTCACCCTGTCCGTGGGCATGTCTGAGTCCAGGGATTGTCAACCACTTGCGCGGCCTTCATCTGTAACAGTTGCAGCCGAGGCCAGTGCCGTCGAACCGAATCGACGGAGTCATGCGGATAGCAGTGCCACCAGAGCTGTTGGGGACAGCTCAGTTCCGTGGGAGTCAGACCCACTGAGCCCAGCTGTGCTGTCGGAGCTGCTGCCCAAAGTTCTTCCGGAGCATTTCGATGCATCCGACATACATAGAATTCTTCAAGCTGCCGGCGTAGACTCTGAAAGAGGGCCTGACCCTCTAAGGCGCAGAACCAATACTCCTGCAAGTGGTATTTTGTCAGCAAGCGGCAGGGATGTTTTTACGGCTTCGATTGCGGCCCTCTCCTTACGAGTTGAAGATGCCTTGTCCCGGCAGGAAGGCCCTGGCACGCTCACCGAACCTGCATTGCGTCAAGAGATGTACAAGCTGAAAGAGGCTTTGGCCGAAGTCGCACTGGATCAATGCACGGTGTAGCGCCTGGTACTCGTAGGGTAAGGGTCAGCTCTGGGTTGCAGTTCCTAGCTCCCCGTAACACTTCATTTCCTAATTCGAGGTCCATTGCATGGCAATTTGGAGCCATTTTAGCTAGACGACATTCTGTCAATTAGTCATTTTTGAAGTTATACGCCTTTCGGCGATGCTGGCGGTCTGCTTCGGACGAATCCGTGCATTTTCACAAAGCCAAAGGCGTGCCCGATGCCCCAACTCGCTAGCTTTTAACATGCTTTGTTCCGCAGAATGCGGCTCACAAAGTCCCTGACTCGACACGAGACTCACCTGCCAAAAAGAGATACCTGGAACGAGCTTGTCTGCGCTACTGCAAGTGGTGGTTGGTGCAAGGCCGCTGCCCTGCAAGGCTCTTTTGAATATGGCAGGCGGCAAAGCAGCGACACCTCTGATGTTTGCCAGCCAGTCGTCAGGTGGAAACACTAGGGACTTCACTACCGTAGCACTCGATACTGCCTCGTCGCCTGTGACCATGGATCCGGCAGCGGGTTGCCTAGTCACTTCCAACAGTCACAGGCCAACATAGGCCAACGAAGCCCAGTCCAGTGGCACTTGCTAACTGCTGGGCTTCCCCCATCCCACCCCAGCTGTGCTTTGGTCCGAGTTCACACCTGCCGGTGGTGGAGGTGGCTCTGCCTATGCCGGCTTGTCAGCAAGTGCTGCGCCACCTTTCAGTTTTGGTGATCAGCTAGTTCCGGCTGACCCAGGTAACGCATCGTGCACCTCGCGCCTTGCGCACGAGTTTCCAGGAGGTGCCCTTGCATTCCATTTCATCCCCCCCATTTGCTGAGAAGCCGAACAAGGGGTTGGAAAGCAGTGCAGCAGCTACTGGATTTCGCTTGCTTCTGCAAGGAGAAGGGATTCTCGCGTTCGCAGAGGTCCGGCAATTGGCAGCATCATCCAGTAAGTCAGTAGTCAGAGTCTCGTCACTCTTTCCGCCCGCAAGGTCAATAGGGGAAGAGCTCCTGGCGTAGGGCAATCTGAAGGGAGTGTTGGAGGCCTGTGGCCAAGCGGAGATAGATAGAGACTGCAAGTCAAGTTCAATGTCTCTCACAGCATGTGCTTGTTCCTGAACAAAACTCGACTAGAGCACGAGGCTCTGGACAGCGAAAGCTGGTAGTTTCCTCTTGCCTCGGCCATGATCGAATACTCTCATGGGAGATGGGGCATACGAGTTCTCTTACAGCTACGAGGATCCGTCATACCGAAAGCCTTGGTTTGGTCAGTGCCGTGTGCAGCAATCACCGTGTTGCTTCATCAGTTTTGGGACACAGAAAAAGGTGACGAGAACAAGCAAATGGAGGGCATAGACCAGATCTGGTCAAAATTTACTTTCGTGCTCGGCTTCCTTATCGTCTTTCGCAGCAACCAGGCATATTCCAGGTTTTGGGAGAGCGTCACCCTATTCCATCAGATATCTGGAGAGTGGATGAGCGCCTTCAGCAACCTCCTTTCCTTCTGCAGTGCTGATCCCCAAAAGCAGGCTGCAGTCGTGGAGTTCAGGCAATATCTCATTCGACTCATGAGCCTTCTGCATTGCAATGCTCTTCAGACGTTGTGTGAACTCGATGATGACAGGCTCGAAGTTGTGGATTTGGGTGGCATTAGTCGAACCAGTTTGCTGCATCTCAAAGGCAGCCCAGACAGATGCGAGACTGTTCTGCTGTGGCTCGAACGCTTCATCATTGAGGCTGACAAATGCAAGACCCTGGATGTTCCAGCACCTATCCTGTCCCGCGCCTTTCAGGAGCTGTCTCGTGGAATGGTTGGCGTGACGAATGTGCGGAAGATACGCGATGTTCCCTTCCCGTTCCCGTATTCGCAGTTTCTTTCCTTCATTTTGGTAGTACACTGGCTGGTGACACCCATCGTGGCCAGCCAGATAATATTGAAACCCTGGTGGGCCGGAATCATGGTTTTCTCTGTTGTCACCTCTTACTGGACATTGTACTACATCGCACAGGAGATTGACCAACCTTTTGGTGAGGATGCTAATGACTTACCCGTGAGAGAAATGCAACGCCATTTTAATGAGAAGTTAGACTTTTTCATTAGTCCCCTGTCTTGTGCTGTACCGGAGTTTAATGTAGATGCGAGTCATCATATCCAAATGCTGAGCTCCACGTTCAGTGTAGCCCTCTCTAACTCTGTCGCAGCTCCATCGAAAACCGCCGAAGTGGCACGGCAAAACGACGTGGAGTCAGCCTATGACCTCGTAGAGGACAGACTGGAAGCCGCACTGGACGTGCGCCTCAACTCGGCCTCAGGAGCACCACAAGAGATTATTGAAGTGACCCTGTCAAAGGCATCCGCACCTGCGGGTTGCTGCACGGCGTCGCCGGATCAGCCCCATGCGACGATTTGTTTCAGTCGACAAGCAGCGACACGTGAAAATTCCGAAGTTGACATTGGGCTGCCGGCAGAGACTGGTGAGGAAGCACTTGGAGCCTGCCTGCGTGAGCTAGAAGAACTCAAACAGCTCCTTGCCATGCTGCCCGGGCGGCAGGATAGAGAGCTCGCAGAAATGCTGCGAGACCTGGCGGGGGCAACACATGATCAGAACCACGGAGACATGGTTTTGAAGCGAACTGCTGGTGACCCCATGACAGAGCTGCCAAAAAAACTGAACAAGTTCATGGCTTCAGAAAGTCTGAAAAGACTCGATCCCGATCGCCAGCAGAAGCTCCGCTTGTTGAACCAGCGACTCCAAGAGAGATTTAGCAGATTGAGACGAGTGTGACCCTGTCGCTTGTGCACAGTTTCGGACACCAGCCGTGAGTGCCGAGCACTGGGCCACTAGGCCCTCTAGGCTCGCAGAAGAAGTGAGGCCGATGAAACGGCCCATTTTTAATGTTTCACGTCTCAAAAACGAGTTATAAACCTGCCAATTCGCAGCTCTCGGATCCGGAGCAGCACGTATCAATCCAAGATGGCTTCAAACCACTTGGGGGGTGTATGATGCTGCATGGCCCGTCCGAATCTCATGTCTTGGGATGCGGCGGCTTGAGCTCCGGTTCAATGTGGTCCAGACTACATTGGACTACAGTGTAGTCTCTGAACGTAAGTATGGAAGCTACCAGTTATCTGGTGTTCTCAGTCTGGACCAACTGTATCAAATTAATTTCCGGAGGCCTAGCTTGAGGTCTGACTGCACTGTTAGCCGAGATGCAGTGCAGATTGTGTCTAGGAAACGCGCAAAAGTACTGGGTCGCAGAGTGCGAAGAGACCGTAGAACCAAGCGCAGGATCCGAGAATTTCTGTGCGAGAGGGAACCGTTGGTTCGGGCCGCAGGGTCATTCGTGCAAGCTTCTCAGGTGGCTCAAGACGGGTTCCACGCCTCTTCACGGAAAGCATGATTGCCTACAGTCATGGCAAGTGGGGAATCCATGTCCTTCTCAGCTTCCGGGGCTCCGTGATTCCCAACGCAACATGGCAGAAGGCCATAGCAGGCCTAGGTATGCTATGTATGCAATAATATGATGCATGTATGTATGCATGCATATACACATGCATGCACAGTTACATATTCTCAGGCGTATACAATTACATGCATGCATGCATACATATGTGGACATACATATGTATACATACATAGGTACATACATATATGAACACACACACACACGTTCCTACATACATAAATGCATACATACATACATACATACATACATACGTACATACATCAGTATACAGAACCGTTTTACGTGTATGTATACATGTGGATGTACGGGTATATGTTTAGAAAGTTGGTTGCCTCCTCAAGCCTCGCATGAGCTTCAATGCGAGTGCTAAAAATATGTAAAAAAGTACATATGTATATATGTAAACACCACAAATAAGAAACGCGGAGGTGAGACATATGTACATGCCTGAGTTTGGCGTTGCCAGTAGGTATAGGCTTGAGGACAGAGTTGGGGAATATTTGCCATTTGCTGAAAAGTGATCGAAACAGGGTACTTAAATAAGTGCGTGTGACCTTGTTTGACGGCTCCCGAGGCATTGGTTTGGTCAGTCCCTTG
Source organism: Symbiodinium sp. CCMP2456 (assembly GCA_905221635.1). NCBI lineage: Eukaryota > Dinophyceae > Suessiales > Symbiodiniaceae > Symbiodinium > Symbiodinium sp. CCMP2456. The sequence goes on from CAJNDV010002224.1 coordinate 260,976, forward strand.
CGCCCTGGTTACGATTCTGCTCCACGGCCATTGGGGCGAAGAAAAGGGTGACGACAACTTGGAAATGCAAGGTATTGGTACCATCTGGTCGGGTTTCTCTTTTGTGCTTGGATTTCTTATCGTCTTCAGGAGCAACCAGGCATACTCGCGATTTTGGGAAAGTATAACTTTGTTTCAGCAAATCGGCGGCGAGTGGCTCAACGCTTTCAGCAACCTCCTGTGCTTCTGTAGCAAAGACCCGGAGAAGCTGGACCAAGTCAACGAGTTTCGGTATTACCTCTCGAGGTTTATGAGCCTTTTGCACTGCAATACCTTGCAGACCTTGTGCGAGCTGAGTGACGATAGCCTCGAGGTCCGCAACTTTAACTTTAACCTGCGTGCAAACGATAATCCCGTATGCAGAGCTCAAGCTACTGTAGTCAGCGAAAAGTGGAAGCAACACTGAAGCCTGCAGCCCCCTGCATTAGTTGGTGTGGGTCCTGAGCTTTGTCCCTCAGAGTTGAGTGCTCCTGCGAGGTCTTGGACCTTGGAGGGCTGTGCAAGAAGAGTCTCTGGCACCTGCAGAAAAGCCCTGACAGATCGAAGACGGTGTTGTTATGGATCTCTTGTTTGATTATGGAGGCACATCAACACAAGACGATCGAGGTGCCGGGTCCTATTCTCTCCCGAGCATTTCAGGAGCTGTCCCAGGGAATGGTCTGCGTTACAGACTTGAGAAAGATTCGTGATGTGCCGTTTCCATTCCCTACGCGCATTATCTCTGCTGCATGCTGATCGCGCACTGGATTCTCGCACCCGTGGTCGCAAGTCAAACGGTGCTCAAGCCCTGGTGGGCAGGCATCATGGTCTTGGTGGTTTCTACATCTTACTGGACACTGTTCTACATTGCCCAGGAGATCGACCAACCATTTGGAGAGGACGCCAACGATCTGCCTGTCCGTGAGATGCAACACAAGTTCAACGCAAAGTTGCAATTTTTCCTGGAGCCTCTCTCTGTCTACAAAGGTTCCGGATTTTAGTATGGAGTCCAGCCAGCATCTCGAAATGCTCAGATCCTCTTACAACGTCAGCCAGTCCAACATCGCCAGCCCTCACTCTGTGATCTCGGTGGCCGCAGCATTTCACATGTCAGACACTCTCAAGGCTTCACAGTCTTCACCGATCGAGAGACCGGATCTTCAGAAGTCCAAGAGCCTGCAAGAGGTTCAGGGTGAATCCCTGATGGATCCCTTGGAACCCAAGATGCTGCATGATGCGATCGTTCTGATGCTGCCGGACGTGGGTCTCAAGCGTGTGGCAGAAATGCTGGAGATTCTTGGTGTAGGGGGCGAAGAGACCGGCTTAGATTTGCAGGGATTTGACGACTCTAGCATTCTGAATCAGCGGCAACAAAAAGATATGCTCGGCCGGACATCCCTCGCGGACGTTGCTGTCCGCGTAGATCTACTGAGTGCCGACCGAGACGTCCAAGAGCCGGAACTCCAAAGGAGTTTGGCTTCTTGGAGTGAAGCCCTGGCCAAGACTATTCCGCGGGTCAAGCGAATTTGATTTGAGGGAAGTCCATGCCAGCTTGGTTCCAAATTGATCCACCTGTTTCGATCCTTGTTCTACTGATTGAAAAGTCGAGTACTGCAATTGGCGGCTTGTCGTGCGCTGTCGTGCTGCAGCCTGCTGCCAGTGTTTTCGTGTGAAGAAGAAACGGCTCTACCGACCGGACTTCCACAGTCTGAAGTATTAAGGCCGAACATGTAACCGGTCACTGCCGTCACTCGAGATGTACAGTTGTGAATTTGACGCCAGTGCTTTGGTCCTGCTTTCCGACTATGGAGCTATCTCAGACTGTGTGGCAGGGCCTGCACAATCATGCAGATGCCACCAAGATTTTGCTCATGACAGAAGTCATCGGCAGCGACGCCAGCGTAGAACATGAGTATCATGCTCTTGCCGCAGACTTTCACAGTCGTTCTGCCTGCTTGGCGGTTGCTGAGTGAAGGCCGTTGCCTTTTGCAGCACGTGCCCAGGTGTGTGAGAAGCATGCAGGGCAGCTTGAGGTCGTCAGCGCCTGCACGGCGCTGAATCGGATTGTGGCTTGGCTCATCGTTTGATGCAGTTCGCACCTCTGAAGCCTTTGCCTTCGTTGGAGTGGCTACAGGGACAGGGACCTGGGCGCCTCGAGTCGATCTCCGGAAGCCTAAAGCTTATTTTCACCTGATTGCAAGGCCAAGTGCGGCGGCGATTACAAGGCACTGCCGGGGAGGGATGTATGGGAAATTTTTACTTTGAAAGATGTGCTTGAGAAGCGTCAAGACCTGCTGCGTTGACCTTGCTGCTTTCCAAAGCACGACATCGGTAAAGAAAGCTCAGGAGCTTCACTTTGCCCGACCTTGGTTTCTCAGCTGGTCACAGCCTATCTGTAGCAATCCGCGGCATAACAACCACAGCAGGTTGCATTGGTTGCATTGTGATTCAGAAGCATTGGCATCACGCAGAGCGTCGGCGTGTTCATCGAAGTTAAGTTGCCTGTGACATAGAAGACCAGCGAGCATATTCTTAAATGGCGAACACACCTCCCAGAGTCTCAGGGCCTGCCGTTCCGACGTCCGAAAGCTTTCAGTGCTCATGGCCCGCATTCCTCTTGGCCTTTCATGTCGCTTGCTCGAGTGCCTCGTTGTGCGGCGACGGGAGCGGGAACGGTGCCGCGGGCAGCACCACAAGGCCCAGAGAAAAAGCCAAGCAAATGTTACTGAGCAGCGACGTACAAGCGTATGCCAAGCATCTTCCCCTGCCCCTGCAGATCTCGATCCGCTCCATTCTTCGAGGCTGGAAAACCATGAGGATGCAAGACCCTTGACCGCGATTTGTCCACTCCAGCTGCGAAGGTTGCGAAGCGAAAGAGCAGTATCGTTGCGACGGAACTTCATGTTATTTCTGAGATTCCAGTTCGGCTTTCTTCTTGTTGGGGTGGCTCAGGCTTCACGGATGTCATAACCGTTTCGAACACGTTCTGGGTCGAACTATCCTCTGCGAGTTTGGTCGGTGCCACCAACCCTGAAAATGATTTCAGCTGGCAACAGCAGCAAGGGCTACTGCAGCGGCAGGTTCAACTTTCGGCAAGATGGCATCCGGCATTCAGGAAGCCAAACAGCTTTCAATCAGATGGCTTCAGAATTTCAAACATAGTTAGCTCGTGGTAGTGACTGGTAGAGCATGAAGAGGAGTTGTCTGGCGATCCTCGCATTTAGCTTTTGTGGCTGGATGACAGTTCGGAGCACCCGAGGCGCGGCTTTCCCGAAGTCCGCCGGGCGCATCCCCAAGTCACTTAGCCAAGGAGGCGCATTGACGATTGACTTTGACCAGGAAGGTCTTGATTTCTGCCTGCGCAGGCTTGTACGAAGCACATGGCAGAATGATGCATGCATCTTTGGAATGTAGCGAAGGTATCCAGCCACAGGGCTATGGTGCTCTTCCGCATTCACCTCGCGCTGGGCTAGGCGCCATCCACAGCAATGCGGTTGCAATCTCTTCAGCAGGCATGTGCGTCAGTATTGGATCAGCAGCTGCTCATGGTGCAAACCTGTGCTGGGAAATATTGTGCCGAAAAGTTCCACGCCATTCTTGTGTACTCTTGCTGCACGCATGAGCCCTGAGACGTGGCTGCTGGGGGGATGCTTGTGGAAAGCTCGGACGGCATCGTGTCATCTGCACAGGACTTCAAGTACAGAGGTCGCTTCATGCCAGAGTCAGAGGGCTCGGGAAAGCGTCTTCGATCAGGATGAGGACCTCTTGGCAGAGATCCGCTCCCTCGAGCAACGCTTGCGGGAAGAGCCTTGGGGCTCAGCTTCCCACGTTTACGAGCTGCAGTGAAGCGCTTGGCTTGTCATAGCTTGTCAGTCTGCAAGTGAGACGAGCGCCGAGGATCACATGGGCTCAAGAGCATGGTGTCCAGCTGGCAGGGTTCCCTGCCAGCATGCTTATTGTCCATCGTGTATGGCACAGCGCATGTGGCGGGCATTGTCGGCTACATGCAGCCAAGCCAAGGCCTGACCCGGAGTCAACTGGATTGATGCAGAATGCGAGCTCGACTGCACACGCTGCATCTACTTCGGTGGGTGCGGACACGGTCCTGGCTCCTGGCGTGGCGGAACTCAAGGTGCAGGCATCGTGGATACAGATTTCCAACCCATGCCAGTGTGATGCTCGGTGCACCCAGCCACGACTGACAAGACGCGAGCGCAAACACTCAAGCAACGCAGGTGTGACAACTATGAGTGCCACTCCATACTCAGCATACTCAATGCATTTCCTGCTGGTGAGGCACCTGCACGAGGGCCACCAGCCTCGGATGCTTAGGCAGAATCTAATTGCATCATGTTTGCTTGAGTTTCGGACGGGTGGACTGCAAGACATCCGGAAAAGCACGGGCACGCCCAGGAGGAACTGACTTCCATGGCCTTCCAGCTGAGGAGTTTGCGCACCTCACCAGAAGCGAGTACATCAAGCTCAAAGCACAGCGCCGGCATGCAGCTCTGACTATCCAGATGCAAATAAAGGCACGCCGTCTTGGAATATGTAGGGCCAGAGAATTTCAGCGATTGAATGCAGAAAATACTTGATTGCAGCGAGAGGTGTACCTGGTTCGCCAGTACATGTGCTGGAGCTCGCGTGTGCCATCCATCAAGCGAATCCAAGCTTATTGCTGGAGATATTTGGCACAGGCTGGGCAGCGGAAGTGGGCACCAGCCTCCCTCTCTCGCTCTCTGTCTCGCCTCGCTTTTGTCGCTGTCTCACCGACGCCAAGTTGAGGCCGGTGAGATCCGGCACAGCCCCAGGTACAGATGCTGGAGCACAGGAGAAACGCACAGCTAAAGTTCGCCTTGCTCATGGTCCGGCTTCAGGCCGAGTGATCGTGCAGGGAAGGCGCTTTCTTGGTGCTCGGGACTTCGGATCTCCTGGTCAGGGGGTGCTTACCCCCACCCCCAGACTCTTCGGACACGTTGAAACCGCAAGGACTTCATGAGTGAATGCAGAACATTCGAGAGGCTCACCCCCGCGTGGGCCAGCCTTGTCGTTCGGTCTCTTGGGCTCTTGGGGTACACAAGCTTTGTGAGATGGTAGGTTACTCTTGAACCAACGTCGCACTTAGTGTTGAATAGCCGTGCCGAAAGCAGAGACATTTGCGATGACGGGTTGAAGCCGGGTTTGCGCAAGGCCAGAATCCGTCTGCGGTTGGCCAGGCGCATTTTCCGCAGCCTCGTGCAGCGTAGCATTGCAGAGCATTCGTTATCATTTTTGGTCGACGCCGTGAAACCGATGCATTTTTTGTTGGATTTGATTTTTTCTTTTGGTCGCTGTCACAGGAAGAAAGCTGAGAAGCTGAAGCAACAGGAGGAGGCAGGAACCTGTATTATGCCTCGGCGAACAGCAAAGAGGAATCAGCTGCAACAGAAACGGGCTTGAAAGGAGGCGAAGCTCTGGCACGCAGCTCTTCAGAAGCTCCAAAGTGAAGCTTCGGTGAAGATCGCTGCTAAGTGCCGGAGCTTCATAGCTGGAACCCAGCTATGCTCGAGTCTGAAGCCCTCTTCGGACCCTTGCTTGCACGAGCTCTTGGGTGCGACTTGAGTTTGAACTGCGTTGAACGCTCTGCCTGCATTGATCAATCGCTGTCATTCAGCACTCACCGGCGCAAGCCGGAGTAACTATTCCCAGGTGGGGGAGATCCAGAGATCGTGCCGCGTGCACGGGGCGAGAGTTTACCTGCTAGATACAAGGACGCGAAATGGTCAAGTCAGCAGAGTCGGTGGGTTTCCTCCGTCGGCTTTTACGTGCTGCTCATCACAAGGGCACACCGAATTTGTTGTTAGCCTTCTCTCTCGCTCTCCCTCCCCCCCCCCCCCCACACATACACACACAACCACGCCGCACTGGTTTCAAGTCTAGCAGAATCTGAAGAAGACTCGACACACAGTGCAGAAAACACAGAAGAGATAAAAAGCAAGAGCATTGCCATGTCTTGACGCAGGAGACGCTTCCACGCAGCTCAAGAGATACAGCGGATGTGCCGGGTGCACTGGAGTCGGCTACAGGCGGGAGCCCTTCTCGTCCATGTCTCCGTCGTCTCTGGGCCAACATTGTGCCCGCCCGGTCGCCCATCAAGGTGCGTGATTCCTTGGCGGTGGCTCGTGAGCAGGCATGGAGATGTGGTTGATGCGTAGAATCCTCGGCCAGGTGTTTTCAGTTTGCCAGGCACTTGTTAGGAGTTGTGCAGCCATTACTTCGGACCCCTGTGCAGGAGCGCATGCGCCTCCGTGCGATAATGCGGTTGCAGACCCTTCTGCCCTTGGACCACGCAAATATTCTCCAGATCGCTTCCTTTTCCGGCTTCCTCTGTGCACCTGCTGGCGGCTCTGCCCGCAACTCAGGAAAGGCATGAGGGCGCGGCAGGAGCTCCATCACTTGCGTGTGCTGAACGACGAGGCCAGGATGTCGTTGTATGGGCCATGCTGTAAAGTAGCCGCGGTAACGACAATCAAGTGTTCTATCAACTCAAAGTCGACGAAGTGTGTCTCCTTCTGTTGTTGTCGTTCGAGGCCGAGCGCAAGCGCCGGCGCCTAGAGGAGGAACGAGTAGAGGTGGGCGCCCAACGAGCCGGGGAAGCCGTAACATGCTGATGCCAGTTCTGCCCTCAGGAGCCGGAGCTTCCCCCTGTACTCGATCCGCAGCCCCTGCAGCTCGGTTTTACAAGCTCATAGCACAAGGGGCCTTCGGCTTGGGGCCGAGGCTAGGCCATGCTAGGTCAAGCGCATTGTGTCTTGCACCGGCTCCCGGCTTGTTCTCACCGGATCAAAGTGGCCGAAATAAGTTTGAGTTTGAGGCACAGACCAACGAATGGCGTCAACTTTGTGTTGCGACCCACAACAAACAAATCAAGGCAGTTTCGAGTGATGATACAAGCGTGGGGTCCACCATATCCAACCAGCCTGTCAGTTTGACAACTTGGGGAAGTCATGCTTGGCTGCAGGCTTAGGACTAGGAGGCAAACATAGGCATTGAACATGAAGCTTGCAAGTAATCCAGATGGTTCGTTGTGGATTTTGTGAGCGCCGCAATGCCAGTTGTTCTGCAACAGTTTCCGCTCAAGCTCAGATAGTGTTCTAGGCATCAGTCCCTTACTCGCGTCCACCGAAAGGCCCTTTGGTATGATTGTATATGAACACGGAACATGGGGGATTCAGGTCCTTTTGCGGCTGAGAGGATCTGTTATCCCGAAGGCCTTGGTCTGGGCAGTCCCCTGTGCCGCAGCGACAGTCCTCCTTCACTTGTATTGGAATCGGGAGAAGGCGGAGGACAACCGTGAGATGGAAGGGATCCACACCATCTGGTCAGCATTCACCTTTGTTCTGGGCTTTCTGATCGTCTTTCGCAGCAACCAGGCATACTCACGTTTCTGGGAGAGTGTCACTTTGTTCCATCAAATCTCTGGGGAGTGGACAAGTGCCTTCAGCAACATCCTCTCATTCTGCAGCCCCGATCCGCAGAAGCAGGAGCAGGTAGACGAGTTCAGGCAGGGAGGGGTAATATTCTAAATTCTGGGAAGAGGCCTAGAACTAGGCGACCGAACACAACACCCTGCTGAGAAATGACGGTGCTGTGCTTAGGCCGAAGATTTACAGTATCTAGCAGGGGTCTTAGGCCGATGTAAGGTCTTCGTACCCTAAGGCGACTGCTACACGAGGATGTTTTAAGAAGGTACGATGTAGCATAAGCCAACGACTCTTCAATAAAGTCAACCAGACGATCTTCCAGGCAGTATCTTACCAGATTGATGAGCCTCTTGCACTGCAGCGCGCTGCAAACGACATGCGAACTTGACGACGACAGCCTAGAAGTGCTGGATCTTGGTGCTGTCAGCAGCACAGGGCTTCTGCACTTTAGAGACAGCCCTGACCGCTGCGAGACCGTTATGCTATGGCTCCAGCGCTTGATCATGGACGCAGAGCGATCGAAACTCCTCGAAGCACCACCGCCGATTCTCTCCCGAGCATTCCAAGAGCTGTCCCGAGGGATGGTTAGCATGACCAACCTGAGAAAGATTCGTGATGTTCCCTTCCCGTTCCCATACTCTCAGTTTCTATCTTGCATTCTCCTAGCCCATTGGATACTTACTCCACTGGTCGCAAGCCAGACAGTGATGAAACCATGGTGGGCCGGCATCATCGTCTTTGTAGTAGTGACATCGTATTGGACTTTGTTCTACATTGCTCAAGAAATTGATCAGCCTTTCGGCGAAGATGCGAACGATTTGCCTGTCAGGGAAATGCAGCGCAAATTCAATGCCAAATTAGAATTTTTCATTCGGCCTGATTCATACACGGTACCCTCCTTGAATTTGGACGCAAGCCAACACATCTGCTTGCTGGCATCAACCTTTAGCGTAGCGCTGAGCAGGGGCGCCGCCGAAGCCGCCTCAGCCTCAGAGCATTTCATGCCAATCACTGACACTGGTGCCTGCGGTGAGAGCAGATGGTTGCAGCCAGATATTGGCAACAGTTTGGGGGGGCCTATGGATGAGTCTATTGCTGCGCCGGCGTCTTTGATGCACGATTCTCTAGGGCCTACAGAGGTCCCTGAGCCGAGATCGATGGAGAAGGTGGAACGCTTTGAGACTGAGACACTGCGGTCAATAAAGGTTGACGAGGAAGGTGGCAATGGTGGCACGCAGCTTCTTGATTGGGCTTCGCTTGAGCAGTTGGTGTCCCTGCTACTCCTGAACCCGGACCAGGTCTCGCTGCAAAGTCTGAAAGATTGCGACGGCTTGTTTGCAAGCATGGGCACAGCAAAGCCCGTCACGACGGATGCGTTGAAGGATGCGTCCAAGAGGTTAGATGACGCACTAACTTCCTTGCGTGCTGCCCACTCCGAACAGAAGAGATGGGGCCTCGACATCGACCAGTTGACCAAATTGCAACGAGCCCTTTCTCAATTGGACAGGATTCGGGCACTCTGAGCTGTAGGAAACTCTTGTACAGAAACTTGTGTTTATCGGCATCTTTCAATCAAGCCGGTGCGTTACCAAATGAGCAGTAGTGATAGGAGTGACGGCAGTGGGTATCGTCTGCCGATTAGTGGAATTTTGACTGCGACGCTGAGGACCGTGCCTTAACTGTGCAGTGTCCTTAGCATGCCTGACGAAAGTTCGAAAGGTTGTCGTGGCTGTCGTCATCCACCCGGTTGGTTCAAGCGGCCTTCACAAGTCTCCGGGCTAGCCCCTGCTGGCGAAAATTTCAGAGATTTGATAACTCTTGCAGCGGTGTGTCGTCGGGCTCCGTTGGCTAAGCCATCAGACAGCTCTAGCGATCCAGCGCATGCACTGTCGTAGACTGGTATGGCATTTGCTGCTCCACTTCCCAATCCCTCCTGTGACCAAGCCAGCACTTGCCCGACTAGCCTTTCGACAGCGCTGCTTTTGGCAAAGCTTCAGTCCGCCTCTCGGACACATCCGTCTGTGCGCACTGTATAGCTTCTGTCCAACCCGGTTTGCCCCACATGTAAGTTGATTTGCAGATGTTGCGCCAACCGAATCGGCGAGCGCCGTCAAGGTTGAGATGAGTCGTGCGCAGAACATCGGCTTCCAATTCCTGGAACGCTAGCGACATTTGTTGGCAAGAGTTCTGGTCGGCGAAAGCCGTCTGACTCTCGCGACGCTTCTTGTGAACGAAAGGGAAAAGAGAAGCTAAGTAAGGGACGGTCCAGGTATGAGCTAATGAGCGCCAGGGATCAGTTTTTTCTGCGTTTCCAGGTGGCCAGAGCTCGGCTTGGAGGAGCGGATCCAAGCCGTTTGGGAGCACGTGCTGGCACAGCAGCAGGAGCAGTCCAAGTCTCTTGGCCTGTCGCGAGGTCCCAAAGCCCCTTTCTCCATTTTTGTCGTATCATTTATTCCCATGGATGAATTCCTCCACTAGCCAGGCCGCGAAAAAAACACTTTTCGGTACTGCACGTCCCCTGGAAGATCCTTTTGGCAAGTGCGACGAAACTTTAGTTCTGGCAATGTAGAGGGTGGCAAGCGACAGCTTCCTTAGGCGCGAAGAGGAGGTGGCGCGACTGACGAAGCTGCTCACCCAACAACGACTGGACAAGAATTTGAAGCCCAACTGCTGGAGCTCCTCGTCCTTGACGCACCCCATCCTCTCTCTTGACTCAACAGTCTTGCCCAAGGATTCGCTTGACTGCGCCAAGCAGATGCCAAAAACAAGTCGACACCCGAAAGTCTCAGGTTGTGATCAGCTGCTGCTGGACCTGGATGCATTGCTGCGTGCCCTGCAGCGGATTTGCCTAGCAGCCATGGCTGGACAGGATCTCAGGGCATAGCAGGGTATAGAACCGCTGAACTTCTGCGCAATGGTGGTAATGCAGCAGAACATTCCCAAGGCTCGGATCCTAGTGGAAGGCCCAGTGCCCTTCAGTCGGACCGCGCGGTGGTGGCCAAGGCGTCTGTGACAAAAACTGCTGCTGTTGATGGGTGTGCCTCTCGCGGTGGTTCTGCTGCACAGGTGGCCGCTGTGCTTACGGCGGTGGTGAACGAGATCGAAGAGTCCGGTGGGCAGGCCGAGCACCAACTCAAAGAGCTGGCGGCCTACTTGGCCTCTTGGCTTCAAAAGTCAAAAAGCAATCACTAACAAAGACACTCATCCGTTGTCTGTGATGCAATGATGGACGCTCCACTGTGCACTTGCGATGGCATTGGCACCTGAGTTGGCATCGTGCACGGTTCAGCCGTGGTTTTGCAAAGTAAGTAAGTGTGTGTGTGTGTGTGTGCGCGCTGCGTCTGCTAAGTGCAGCGTGCCTCCCGGCTTTTGATCTTGAGGCATGGGTTTCTCTTCAGTCGTCCAGTGCGGCTTCTTCGCGGTTTAGAGCTGTGACCTGATGGATGTGGACACTTGCCTGCAAGCCGTTTTGCGTGGAGCCATGCGCATCTGCCGGGGCATAACTGCCAGCACGGCCCAAGTGCGCAGGAACATCGCATCGTGTTGAAGCTCTGCAGGAAGAGTTGGGTAACAAGAGCATCGCAACAAGGCTGACGAGTGTAGTGTCTCCGGCATGAGATGGCCATGTCGATGGAGTGGCCGGCAGCAGATTTCGTGTTGCGATCACTGCTTGGCCTCCGCATGCACGGCCCAAGCAGCTCACCCAAGCTTTGTGTTGTGTGCGCTCGTGTCCATGTGCTGCAAGATTGTTTCCATTTGTCGCTGTGCCTTGCACTTCCGAACTCGGCAGAGCCGAGCGGGTGCGACAGGGCGAATGCACAGCCCACTCCAACACAAGGCGGTGAACAAAGCAAGCCGTAGCCGTCAGTAGACCGGGTAGGCTTCCAAAAGGGCATCATGGTCGAGAAGAAGATGGGTTTGCCTTCCCTCGACGCTAGACACGAGGTTCCAGGAAAAGGCGTCATCCGTGTCCTGAGCGATATAGGTTGCGGTCATCGCCCTGCGCACCAGAGCAATAATTGCAGTGGCGCAAGAGCAGACAGGTTCTTCAGCATCCTCGGGTCCTGCAGCTGCAGCGAATTATCAAGGACAGCTCCAGATGCAACGCACACCTGCGATGCGTTCCTTGTGAAGGAATATCGGTGCATCTAGTTCTCAGTGCCTGTGCCCGAACCAAGCAGCCAGGAGGCAGCCGAAACGCGTTGCTCTGAACTGAGCCAGAGGGCGAGGGACGGAGTCGGACCGAGGGCCGAGGGTCTAGCGCTGCATGGGTTACGGAAATGCGCCGAGGATCCGATGCGCGAGGGCTGCAGCGCCGCCCTGTTTTGGTTGCAGGTGTGTGTGCTGAGTGTGATGAAGTTCCCGATCGTTTGGTAAGGTGCATCAACATAATTCTTGTGGTGCCAGGGCCAACTCCATGTGGGCCTTTGCCGTGTCGAGGTCTTGGGAAAGCGCCGCTGCAGCGCGTGGGAGCAGCATGATGGGTACCGCGCGCGCGCTCTGTGGGACGCAGCAACTAAGGACCACCCTGCGTGGCTCTTCGCCGATCGGCGCATAGGCAGACTTTACACTGCTTCGTGGACTTGTCCTGCCATGGCTTATCCTACCATGAGGCACAAGCTGCCATGGCCACCATTACCGAGCTTGGGCACCAGGCCGCACCGTCATCAGAAGCTGTTCATTGAGTATCGTCTATGTCACATGGCAGCAAGCTGGAGCGATAGAGACTTGTCTTTTGCCCCGCCTGAAAGCCGTAAGGGCCTCAAGACATGTAGCATGTCACGAGAAGGCAGTTAGTTTGCAATTGTGAACATCAGTGTCAAGAACCTGACTCAGCAGAGCACGTGCTAGTTCCTAGTTTGTCCTAAAGGATAATTCTCGGTTCAAGACATAGTACAGTTGCACTGAGCAGCACAATGATAGGTCTCGTGCAGTGGAACACGAAAGAACTGAAGCCAGGGTGATCCTTGATCTGTTTGAACTGGCTGTGTGCCCGCCATGGGTGCCAAAGGTAGCCGTCAACAGCAGGAGGAGCGGCAGCAGGTTACTGAGACGCCGGAGACCTCACCAAGGGCTGCATTTGCATCAAGGAATTCACGATCATTTTCCGGTGGGCGTTTGACCCGGTCCTTCTCATCATTGGATATCCTGGGAAGGGGAAAGAATCTCGAAGAGCTCGAGAATTTCTTAGGCCAAGTCCCACTCTTCAGATGCTTGCCAAGATCCAAGCTAACTCTTTTGGCAGAAGCTGGGCAAAAAAAGAAATATGTCACCGGGGCTGTCGTCATCCAGGAGGGAGAAGAAGGTGATTGCTTCTACATCATCCAGCATGGTGAAGCAGAGGTGGTTAAAGAAGGGTCCGAAGAACAAGAGGACGATGAGGAGCTCCTCGTAGTACTTTCAAAAGGGGACTTTTTCGGAGAACGTGCTCTCTTGACGAAGGACGTGCGAGCTGCAACAGTCCGTGCAGGGTCGCCACTCTCTCTTATCGAGATTTCACGTGAAGTCTTTGAAAGCATGGGGTTGAAAGAGGATCTGGATTTCCGTGGCCGCAATGCCATCCGGGTGGAAGGCCACCAAACCGTAAAGACGAAGCCTCCGACTGCAAAATCCCCGGCTGATCGAAAATTCATTCTGGACGCTCTTGCAGGGAACGAGAACATTTCCCAGTTCTTGAACGTGCATTCCATGCCTCAGCTATCGAGCCCTGCCTGGAGAGAAGACATAACTGTGGGTGAAGAGGTCATTCGCCAGGGCGACTCGACTGCTGACTTCTGCTACATCATTCAGAGTGGCGAGTTTGCTGTCATCATTGACGGGAAAGTTGTCGGGCATTTGAACAAGGGAAACTGCTTTGGCGAGCTGTCGCTACTATATTCAGCTCCGCGAACTGCCACGATAAAGGCAACAAAGAACTCCTCCATATGGGTCTTGCCTAGGGGCTGGCTGAAGACCGCAGCACAAGAATCCGCGGCAGCTCGGCACCATTCATGGCACTGCGCCCTCGAGTTGCTAGTTCAAAGCTTCTAGCCGGTGCTGCAGCTCCGTCCGTTTAGTCAGACCTTGAACACAAAGACGGTCAAGTGCATGTGATCAGTTTCTTGTAGGCAGTTGCTGCCTACTCCGCGGAAATACGTTACATAAGATGCCAACCTGAACAGCCTCAGATACTGATCGATGGAGAGCCGACTAATTAGCGGGATATCATATACAAGACCTGGCATAAAGTACCAGACGCCGTGGTGCCCGGAATTTTCGATTCCGTGTAGGGAGCTGGCATTCAAGCGCAGACGAAACGTCCACAGAAAAAGTCAGATGAACCACCGATGCAAACAATAGAACAACACGAAGCTACAGGGTAACGAGTCCAGGCTCACGCTGCGAAAAAGCGCTTGGTCTTCCTGAATCACGCACCAGTGCTCGACATGCTGTTGCAAGACGAGAAACGTCTCCTGGCACCGATGCTCTCCGAGTGCCACATGAAGCAGAAGGAAGAGATCGTGGGCTTCGGTGAGGAGGAGGCTTCCTTGTACATTCTGATAGACGGCTCTGCACGGATCTTGGAAGATGACCTAAATGTGGCCCGACCCGCAGCAGATTTCAGTTGCAACATTTTTTGCCTAGCTGCGTCCTGATGTCGTTTGGAGGCCATGTGCCCTGAGGTCATAGTGACGGCTGGATTCTCGCCCAGTGAACTCCAGGTTCACACCTTTTGCGAGAAGGCCTTGTGCGGCCCAGGGCATGCCAGTCCGCGGAGTGTGAAGATCACTTCTCCCACGGCCACTTGTTACAAACTGGATGGCGTGGGCCCTAGCATTCGCAGCGTGGCCTGATGCAGGTGATGACCAGAGCAGATCCGATTAGCGAAAATCAGAAGAGACTTGCCTTTGAGGTGTTGCATTCGCAGCCACTTTTGGGTCATACTGGGACATCATCAATCAGAGCAAGAGGCCTGGCGGGCCTTGCCCAAGTGGAAGCCACCCTCGTCTTGCATCACTTCTTGTCAGCACAGGGGATTTGACTTCATTGGCCTAGAAAGCCAAACGCGTGGGCACTCTGTGGACACTTCCACATTGCTTTCGCTTCGCAAGAAGGAGACCTTGCAACAGAGATGTGGTGACGGGTCATGCACACCTCAGAAAGCTCCGCAGGATCTGAGAAAGATCGCACCCCTTCGCAATGGACAATTCGGCGGCCTGGAGCTCTGGCAACAAACACGCACAGGCCGCGAGGCTGAATCTAAGCTGGACTGCCATCACCCTGTTGCCGTGCAGGCGAGCCCTACATGGTGAAGTCGGTCTCCAAGGGATACGTTGTCGAACAGGCTTTGCAAGAAAGAGTCTTGCAGGAGACGCCGTGTTGTCAATGATGAGGTCCGACATTTACGGCCCGCGTTTAGCAACCGTAGAGATTTTGATTTTTATCCCCAAGCTGACTGCAGGAGCGAGATACGATGCTTCTTTTGGACCATCCCTTCATCATCAAGCTGTTGCAGACCTTTTCTGGTGAACAGAACGTGTACTTTCTTATGGAGACAGCCTTGGGGGGTGATCTGCACAGTGTTTACCTGACGAATGCGCTGCACGGATCCAACCGCCATGCGCAGTTTTATGCTGCTTGTATCTTGTTGGCCTTAGAACATATCCACAGCCGGAAGGTTGCCTACCGAGACTTAAAACCGGAGAATGTTTTCCTGTCTGCAAACGGCTTCGTGAAGCTGGTGAATTTCGGCTTGGCGAAAGTGGTGAACGGCAGGACATACACAATCGTCGGCACGCCAGAATATCTGGCACCAGAAATCATCGGCGCCTTCGGGCACAATCATGCGGTGGACTGGTGGGCGTTCGGCATCTTTATTTTCGAGTGCTTGTCTGGCATCTCCCCCTGCATGTAAAGGTAGCCGGCGCTGTCGTGTCGAGACAGTGCAGTCCGACAGTACAGTAACCTGCTTTGAGTAGTGCAAAACACTCGCAAGTACCTGAGGCAAGACTCCTTTCGAGGATACCAACCCGATGCAAGCGTTCGGGAAGGCGATGGCCGGCATCGAAAAGATACCAAGCTTTCCCTCAAAGGCACGCCCACTTGGTCTCCAAGCTGCTACATGCTGGGACTGTTTGACAGCGCTGATGTCGCCAGATTGTGAGGTGAACCCAGCAGCCGAGCGATTCATCCGGGCTCTTCTGAAGAGAGAGCCTGGTCGACGGCTGCCCATGAAAGGCCCCGCCCGGTGTTCAACTTCGGATTCGGAGCCCGCCCCGCCACCCCCCCCCGACAAGGGCTTGCGTCATTAAGCCTTCCTGGAGGTGTTCAACTTGGGCTAGGAACCTGCCTCCCTTTTCCGTCGGCACCCCACATAATCAGAACTGGCATCTGATGTCGTTAGCTTGGTCTTAGTACTGAACTCTGCATACGTCGCTGGGCTGGTGCACTCGAGAGTGGCCCCTTCAGGCGTGGCAAACGTTAAGCAGGCGGACTGGTTCGTCGGCTTTGACTGGAGATCCTAAGTGGCATGTCAAGACCGCCACGATCCGGCAAAGCTAGTGATTGTTTAGACGTATTTTCTGAGAAAGAGGCTGTCAGCCTATCATAGGAGCCATGGGCTATCAGCCAATGCCTTCCCTCCCCGAGGACAGCTCACAAGGCAGGAAATGGTGCCGCCCTTCCAGCCCTCGTTGGAAAGTGCCCCGGCTTGAGGCTGTGGATACTATAGAGCGAGAGAGGGGGCGAGAGAAAGCTACACGGAAATAGCACGCATAATAGTGTGAGCTCGGCACCCCCCCCCCCCCGCTTTGTTATTAATTGGGGTTGACTTCTTGGGAAGGACAGCTTTGCAAAGTTTTACAGTCATAAAACTAGTCACAGGCATGTAACGCCGCGTGGCCTGAGTTTCATGCCGACCCGCAGGACCTTCGCGGGCTTCGTTAGAGCGCAGGAATGGGGCGAGAGCCCACCTCCAAAGGCATTGCAAGCAAGCGAGCAAGGCCACAGGTGGTATCTTGGTCACGGTGGCAGTTCGGGTAGCGTGCTGTGAGGAGGGGGGCCCGGCACACCCTCTGCTACCGACTCCATCCCTTGAAGGAGGCGTGCCTTCGGCGGATGCGTAGCCCCCCTAGCGGCCCCAGGAGCAGAAGCTGTAGGAGCTCGGGCTTAGATCATGAGAACGTGACGGGCGGTGCGTTGGCACTTCTCTCAAGCGGAGCTGGGACAGCGTGTTGAAATCAAGGATGAACCACTACCTCCCCCTCCCTCCACAGGACAGCAGACAGGCAGTATTAGGTAGACCAGTTGCAGTCAAGTAGAAGGTTTTTGAAGTTTTTTAGATGTGAGTTCAGCACATTTAGGACTGGGATAGTGTTGTTTATTTCGCCGAGAAATGACTTTCTTGCCTTGTCTTGGGCCACATTATCCCGGGGGGTGAGCACAGCCCTGAAACTCTGCATGGCCCCCGAACCTCATAGCACAAGACGAGATGAGGCCACACGATTCGGTAGGGCATGGTTGCATAAGTTTTACTCGGTAGTGCTGTTGAAAGAGCCTACTCTGTGAAAGTAGCTAGGGCGTGGTCCAGGGCATGGACGGGGGGGAGAGCTTTTCCTTGCCAAAATCGAGCATCGGGGCGCCCTTGCTAGGACCCTTCTTAGTCCTGGAGAAAGAAAGAAGGAGAAAGAGAGGGTGGCGCAGTTGGCGTGCGAATGGTTGGCGGAGAGTTTCAGGGGGTGTCCTCCTTGTTCGTGCTATTTCCCCGCTAGAAGCGACCGGCGAACTGCTGCGGCAGGTGCTTGCATCAGGGTTTCGGCCCCAAGTCCCTATGCCCCTTGCAGGTAAGCAAGCAAGCAATCAAGCAAACAATAGGCGCTGGAGAACAGACTTGAGGATGACTGGAACGCTGGAAGTCAGCTGCACAGGACGAGCTACTCTTTCAAAAACATGCATTACAACCCTCACCGGCGCTGACATGGGAAGCCTGCATGTAGGGGAAGGTGTTTGCATCTTGGGGCACTTGTGGCTGATATCAGCCCAGGCAATCTGGATACAAGCAACTTCAACAAGGAAGAAGTGTTCACAGCACCTTCGGCGCCTTTCGTGGATGACAACAGTGGATGGGACAGGAACTTCCCAATATGGGGAGTTCAGCCCGTTTAGCGCCGCTTCGCAAAACATTGCTGCTGCAGCGCGGCTCGCTTGCGCAAGCGTCCCGCACCCTGAGCTCCCTAGACGAGTTGAAGCCGCTGCAGGGCCTTGCCAACACGGTGCGGGGTGCGGCTGTGTCGCAGATCAACCAGAAGCCGCTTCAGCAAGCTCTCGGCCCGGGCCTTTTAATTCCGTGCTGTGGTTTGGCGGGCGGCACGAACGGCTCTGAACAGGCAGCGAAGCAGCTGTGAAGGCCGGTCTAGGGCCAAGTCTTGCGAGAGCGCTCCGGCAGAGATCGAATCGTAGAGCCAGGCTTTGCATTTCAGCCCACAAGACTCAGCAAGCACAGCCCGGGCATGGAGCTCATCGAGGCCACGCGGGGCCTCATGGGCCTCGGCACGTGTGCCGTCTGACCACAGTGGCACCGCAGGTAGCGCGGCTCTGCTTTGCAAATGGCCATCTCCTGCTCGGCGATGTCCCAGCTTCGTGAGTTTGGGGCCCAGGCCAGAAAGTCCGCCTTCTGTCGCTTGGGCTGAGACCGCCAGATATGATGGTACTAGAGAAGGCAATGCAACCGTCCCATGTAGTGCACGTGGGCATCAAGCCTATGTGGCCTATGCCAACGGCCTTGAGGTTATTGGAAGTCTAGGTCTAGGCTTATTGGTCGCAGACATCTTCTGCAGGCAGCAGGCTCAGCAGGGATGCACGCTCGTCGAGCATTGAACGTGGTCCCTACAGAGTCCTTACTGGGAGGCAAAAAGAGTCACAAAGCAATCCATGTAGGGTCAGAGAATCCCACAATCATATCTTCTGCCAGGTGTTGCTGATAATCCCACGGTCAGAAAGGTAAAGAGGGTCTTGTCCTGCTGTGGTCTAGAGGCTTTCCACCGCTCGACAGGCTTTATGTTTATCGCCGTGCCTGCAGCGAGCACAGCATTGGCCGCTGCCATGCAGGACTGTGCGAACATGTTGCAGGGCCTCGCCGGACAAGCTTCCCGGTCTATGCCGGTGATCTGGCTGAGTTTGCGGAACCGTAGCTTGTACAAGACCCTGGCCTTGTGGCCAGGGGTTGAGGGTCTGTGAGTGTGAAGTCACTCGTAACCTGGACTCGCAGTGATACAAGAAGCCCAGGTGCTGCAGGCCTTCGTCTCGCAAGGCCGTCGAGTGGTCGAGTGGCTTGCTGTTCCCGGAGCCGCTTTCAATCGTTTTCGGCATTCTTTGCAATCGGTGGCTGTCGAGTCGTTGTGATCATCTGCGACTCGGAGCCCCAGAACTTGGCAAACGGTTGCTGGAGTCGTCTGGACCTGAGCACGGCCTAACGGCCTAGCATGGCCTCTGAGCTGGGACCCTGCTTCCGAGAGGCAGCCCATATCATATCCCAATGACTTGAAAGATCCTTGGCAAAATCAGGTGCGTCACTGGCTTTTGTGCACCGACCTTCGATGGCCGCGACCACAAGCATGGCTCGACGGCGCCTCACAGGGCACTCAACGCAGGCCGGGTTCTAAGTGCCCAAAAGGGGAGACGCAGCGCGGTCCACTCGGCGCGTTTTTTCGCGAGGATTCGGCGAACAGACTGCGGACCTTCGCTGTCTCGGCCTCGCAGGCCGCCTGCAATTGGCCCAGAAGTCGATGTCGGTTCCGAGTGCTGTTCAGCTTTGCTGCAGCTGCGGCTCTGCAGAGGAGAGTCTTTCGTTTGGCATGGCTGCTGAAATGTCCCTGGAACGCCTCGCAGAGCTCAGCACCCAGGGCGCCAAGAGCCTAGCCCGTTGAGAAATGGCTGGCAGATATTATGCTGCAGTAGAGTGGCTAGAATGCCTGCTATCGGCCAGTATGAAGAATTAGCCATGGGCGAGATGTGAAAAAGACGCCTTCCAAAGGCCGCTAACAGTGCGTGATGCCTTGCAGTCCCAGCAGCGGCCCGCAGACCACCAGCCGCGCTCTGAGCGCGACTTTGCCTGTCGCATCGGCACCAGCGTCGCAGCAAGGAGAGCGCTGCTGCTCATTACGGGGCCGAGCACTGCCACGAGTCCATCGCACAGGACCCGACACACCAGCAGAGAGCTTCACCTCACTGCGAACGTCCTTTCGAGAGGAGCCTGTCAACCTCACGCGTGCGCTCGCATCCATGGAGCATTCGACAGAGGCGGCATACATGCATGAGCATGGAAAAGACACAAGCGGGATAGGCACAGACATGTTGCGCCAGGGCATGAGAGACTCTGCTGGTGCCAGTGTACGCAAGGCCAGCACTTGCGATGTTGGTGCTCCTATTATGTACGGACCTGGCAAGCACAAATCTTGACATCGACAGTGAAACAGAAAGGCGAATCCCGCTGAGGCCAATTTGAGACTTAGCGAGACTGAAGTGCTCCGCACGAACTTAATGACACAAGAAGGCGGTGAGGAGGGGGGGGGGGGGGGGGAGGACGGACCAACAATGGACGACACTTACTTTTCGTTTCCACAAGTCCATGCTGAAAGATGTCGATGACAGCGGACACAGGCCATTCGTCAGTTCAGCCAGTGACTGGAAAATCTTTGCATACAGCCCATGCGGGAAGGATGATATCATTCATTCCGTGAGAAATCAACAAAATGCAAACCGTGCAATTAGCAGGCCTTGTAGTTGAGTTATCACTATGCAGTTGCTGTTGGTTCTGCCCTGAGACCCGTTGGTTTCTCGGGCGTTGACTTAGTTTGTTGATGCAGACCAAAGTGTTTTGCACTACCCACTGTGTTGCAAAGCAACGGTGATTAAGAGGCCCAAGTCACTGTGTAGAAAAACAGTTCAATCTGCTATTGATTCTTGCATGTCCACTGGCTGCAGCTTGAAAGCACACAATAAATTTTACTGACGCTGCAACCCACCGACCCCACCAATCCGACCTGAAACGTAGCGACATGCATAGGGCTGCCTGGTCCGATCACCACTTTCCCTGAAAGCACAAGAGGGTGGGTTTGGCAGTTCGAAGGATGACTTCGGGAGTGTTTCGGTCCATTGGGTTTGCGACATGAAACCTGCCTAAGATTGAAACCGGACTCTTGACATGCATCGCGCGCCCGGACCACACGCCTGTAATCACCCACTTATGTTTTGCCGTGAAAGCCTCGTCCTTGCCATGGCGCCGCCGCCTGCAAGAGGGGAGGCGGTGAAGTTTGTAAGGTTTGGCTTGTTTGGCGACGGTTAGATGCCTGCTTCCTGCGGATTTTCAATCAGCTTAGCAGGTAAACGAGGATGTTGGCGCCGCAGTGGGGGGGACTCCCATTCGTTGGCCGCAGGCCGGCCTTCAGATGTCTAAGAACGGTGTACCGGTCGCAAAATCCAGGCGTTTGCGAAGCTTTCTGGCGCGGTGGTATGATGAAAGAGGACCTGACATGCTGCTTTACAGCGCTGTGTAGTTGCTTGGGGTCTTCGGGGGAGCTCCATGCAGGAGAGCCCTTGAGCCTGCTCCGGACACCGGCGCCGTCTCCAGAGGTTTCGACAGAACGATGCGCTTTGCGGATTGCAAAGTGTTGGTTTGTGTCGCAGAGGCTTCAAAGAGCCGAGATTCCTTGGAGAGCCTTGGGCTTAATTTTGTTGCGAAAGCATCGTTTGCACATCTGGTGCCACGGTTCAGCACGAGGTTCAGACGGATTTGAGGAAGCAGAGTTCTTGAAGGACAATCCGAAAACGTGGGGGGGGGGGGGGGGGGGGNNTTGGGTGCTGGGTTACCCAACGACGGTCCCCCAACCAGCCCCGGCCATGCCCATGCACTCGAGTTGCACGTAGTAACGACGTAGCACATTGACAAATGCGTTTCTTGGATTCCGTTCTGAGATCATACCTGTAGCAATGAGTGTCCAAATGCATGGCACAGGATTACTTCCAGTCACAAGAACAGGCACGCCACATTCTGCGTGATGCTTGTGGCCTGTTTATTAAGAAGACGTGATTCCAGTCTCTCGCTCTTGCTGCAGACATACCATGCAGTGCTGAACTTCATCAGTCAGGCCGGCTGTCGTGCAATCTGGACTGTTTGTCAGATCGCATTGCCAAAGGTTTGTTCGTCTCACTTCAGGTGTCCATCCATCTCAACTACTGGCTGGCCGCAGCCCTGGCGCTGCACCAGTGAGATTCGAGTTTTCTCCGCCCTCAGAAGCAGTGTTGGCTTTCAGACAATGTTAAAGTTACATGGAACTGATGGCCGAGTGTTCTTGCCCCTTCAGACAGAACATGGCAATCGGACAGGACTGGGCCACACCCGTCCACCGCCGTCCTCGGTGGGCACATCGCTTGGCTAGGCCGGGTGGAGGAACAACAGCACGCACACCACCTGGGTCGGTGTGTTGGTTCCCGGTTCGTACCTTCTGCACCTGCCAGGAAGCTCTGGAGCAGTTGGTTGGTGCTGTCCTCAACTCAGCCCACGAGGTCCTTTCTTGGCGATTTTCCAGATGACGCACGAGCCATAAAAGGTCTTCGTTTTCATCCCTCGTATCGAGTCAAGACGTCGCATGCAGTCATTCAGTGAGGGCCAGCTGCTGTTGTTACAGTTCTGTTCCTGTCGAGGCTCGGTCGGCCCCAGATCACTGCGCCCGAGCGCTGTGCTTCGCAATTTGCGCGGCTCAACGAGGATCGTGGAAGCCATCTCAGCCTGCCCAATTTGCAGTATGCCCAAAGCTGGATCTTTCCGGTGTTTTTGGACTCAGAGCTTTGAAGCTTGCAGCTGACAGCGAAGAAGCAGATTGCGTTCGGCAACCGAAGACCTTATACTACATTGCCACCAGGAACTCTGCAGACTTTTGGCTTTCATCCAGGCGCCGAAGTGTCCCCATGAGAAGAATGCTGCGGTAGGCTAGCACTGTGGGCCTCTTCTGCGGTCAGGTGTCCTCCTTCGAGCTGCTTTCCTCCTGTTTGGACTCGGAGTCTGATCGCTGCCAAGCGCTCACCAAGGCTCTTCAAGGTCTTGCCTGGCAGGCGTGCGAACATGGGCGAATGCGGTAATGAATACTTATGCAGGAGGAATCTCTCGTGATGTGACATGAAAGATCTTTCCAGCTCGTCAGACACGTGCCGCAGCTTCCACCGCGGCGGATTTGAACTTCGCCTCTCCTGCCACCAGGTGGAGGCTGGGCTTCACCAGGGGTTTGGCATGACTGCTGTGCTTCGACCACGGAATGCCAGGTGGCCTCCGACCTCCCATTTGTGGGAGCAGGCCCGACCTGACTGTATCCCTTTTGTTTTGAGACTTCTTGGGAAGTAATGTAAAGTCCATCCGTGTGCATGGGCCACACGACATGCAAATTGTGTATGCTACATTGCTACATCATGCTTCCTGCACAGGTGCAAGGTTTGGAAGACATCTCTGCGCCGGGAGCCCAGCAATGCACTTTCAAGCTTGAGAGCCTTCTGAAAGTACGGCAAGCGTGGTTGTCCGGCTTCTGTGTCCGGAGGTCGGAATACTCCAGGGGTGCGAAGCAGTGGACGCTCTCTCAGGATATTCCACCTACAGCCCCTGGATCTTGAAGTTGATTCCATCATGATGTCCGTTCCTTGCCTAACGGCTCCCGAGAATAGTACCATGTTGCCTCGACAGGAGGAGTTGGTGAAGAAGGGCCGGCTCCAACTGCAGCAGAACGACTTGGCCTTCGAGGCGGCCTTTGCTCGTTTTCGTGTAGGCACCAGGCACTGCCTTCTTCTTCTTCTTCTTGCAGGTCATGGCCCAGAGCATGACCAGCTTTATAGAAAGCAACGGTCAGCTCAGCCATTGGCGGAAATGGTGGCCAATCTACAGCAGTGCCACGCTGGGTAGTTCGGACAGCATCGACGCAAATACACCAGCGTTGCACCATCGTTGGTCATTTCTGCTGTGCTCGTAACATCTCCGATGCATTTACCCCCATAATACCACGGCTGCTGATGCTCCATGCCGGATCAAGGTACCTTGCTACTCTCCTGGAGGATGCGCCTGTCGAACCGATCGGTGCGACATGCGTTGGCAAAGCAAGCTGAAGACGTCGTCGTTCAGCGCCTCGGAGAGAAGTCTTTACATAATCGCACTCAAAGCTGCAGCACACGGGCTGTAGCTTCCAGCTTCCGGCGGGTATTGCTCGACAGTGCCTTCGCTTCTCTGCTCTGCCAGGTTCCTTCGTGAATGGATCGTGTCCCCGATCGAGCAGCTGGTGGAGGCACCACTTCTTTCCCGAATGCCCAAACTGTGCCCTGTGCCGATTTTGCAAGGCCAACTACACTAGGACTGTGTAGGGCAGCAGGTCTGCCTCGCCACTTGTGTGAGGCCCTTTTCTTGCGCAGACCCAAAGTGCTTTGGCTCTAAATGTGCAAGAGCAAAGAAGAGCGTGCGTCGCGAGAGCTACATCAACCTGAGGATGATTTGCGCGTGCAGCTTCGAGATCTCAGATCCGAAGAGGACCGACGGCGACCGAGCTGCCGTGGCCAGAGCTGCCAGCTGTGACTTTTTGTGCAGGAGACCTTGGATCGCATGGTCTCTGGCTTTGCAAAGTTCGCTCGGGCGGAGTCACAGTTCCAGGCAGAAGCCACAGGCCACGGTTCAAAAGATGTCCAAAGCAGACAGCCCTGGCCCTTGGGCCCCCTGGGGTTTTGGCTTTGACATTCCGTGCGAGGCGCTGGAGACCAAGAGCTTCCGGAGCGGTACTTTGAGTGGTCCATGACGCCGCCGCCTGAGTCGCCTGAGTCTGCTTCACCTGAGCACAAAGTCACTGCTGGCGAATTACCATCCTGTCGAGTGTCGGTGCTCTGTCATCGCAAGGAAACCCCTCAGCAACGTGATCACAGGACACTTGATGGAGCAGCTAGGCTTGGTGGAAGTGTATGTTACTTATCGTGCTGACACGAATTCCTTTCTGCCGTTTTCGACGCTCCCTTTCTGCTGTGCCCAGGTCTTGCATGGTGCAGAGCCAGAAATTGAAAGTGTTGCTTTATGCCTCTTTATATTCGATCGATGCTGTTATGACGCAGCTCAAGTGGGATTTCTTAATGGTCCGGTTCTGAGCTGGCGCTTCCGGGCCTTGGCAACTTGGAGATCCTGTGAGCTTTGTGAACCTCTCAGTCCAGGCTGGAGTCATGCCCATGACGCTTCTCTGTGTGTCAGCATATTGGATCGTCTCCGGTTCCTGGCGGCGCCGCCAGTTAGTTTTCAGGAGATGCAAGATGTGCAAATGCATGGCATGTTGGCCACTTTGAGCGAGCAAATTTGCGGTTTCGTGGCCGTCAGGAAAAAGATGGTCCGGGCGCTTGCGGAGATGGACCGCTACCTGCTGCGTGACTGCATTATGTTGGGTTGCAGGCCTTTCAAGTCATAGAGCCGGCAATGCGGTTGCTCTATCCATCACGACAGCCGTATTCAGGAATCGAAACACTCAGTCCTTGGCTCCTCGCCAAGTATCCTTTGGAATTGCCCAATTGCAAAGACTCTCAGCTGAAATGAGAGTCTGGAATCCGTGAAACCAAACCCAATCGGGCCAAGCGGCCAAGCACTCACGTGCATGAGGCAGAGGCCAAAGCGTGTCTGTGAAGACACTGCTTCTGCAGGCACCGACGGTCATCAAGCATGGTGCGAGTCAGAAGATGTTTATCTATAATTGCGCATTCTGCTTCTTTCGACAGGCGCTGGGCGGACAACCAGATGAGGCCGCAGATGCGCAAAGTCGCATCAAGCCGCCCACTCCCTCGTCACTGCATTGTCTTGACCCTCAGCAGCAAGGTTTGTAATTACTGCATTTAGCCAAAGACAGCAATGATTCATTGGAGCTGTCGTACCTCAGGCAGGATTCGGCAACGAAGCTGTGGATTTGGACAAGGCACTGGAGTGGCACAAGTGCGTCCTCTCCACTCCATTCTCCGCAGACTAGAGCCGCCGCTTCAGCCCCTTTGCCCTTTTGGGGCATGTGCAACGTCTCCATCTCCGAAACTCGAGAGTTACTTGCCCGTCCCTCTCAACATTTTCGCTCGCCTCCTTCGAAGCCGAATGAGCCGGGGTTTGTGCAGGTCGGAGCGGCCCTTTGCCACTGTGATACTTTGTGCCGATTAGCTTCAGTCTTCCGCCTGGAGGAGCAATGCAACTCAGTTCTGATCGGCTTACAGCACTTCCGATCGTACATCAATCACTTGTGGGATATTCGGAGCTTCCAGCTTAGCCATGAGCACAAGCCTCATGTGCTGTGCAACAGATAAGCTTACACGACGCAGCGACATGCAACAAACTCCTCGCCACACTTGTCGACGCAAGTCTGCTTTGATAGTTGCAACCAATATCTCTCGTTGAGGACTCTGATTGGCGGTCATTTCGCAGAGATATTCTGGACCTCTCGTCGCCGGAGCTGCCGGTCAGCACAAATCACTAGAGGCCACAGCGGTAGTATTCAGCTCAAAGCGACTCACCAATCTTTGCGTTGTGTTGTCTCGCATGCCGTTCAGCAGTCGAATGTGTGAAAGTGGTTTCTAAAGATGTTCTCCTGGCGGCTAAGGTTGTCAGTTTCTGAGAAGCTCCACGTCGTTTCTACCATGAGACACACGTATCATGTCTTTGACCTGCGTTTATAGCTCAGAACATGCGTGCTGTGCATGGAGCACTGGGACGACCTCAAAGCCTCAGCTTGACTGCACGTTGCTGCGATTGCTCCGACCGTGCTTGGCTTCAGCAGAGGAGCCATCAATGATGCTTCGGCAGACATTCCCGACGAACACCTTTTGATTCATGACCAATGTAGTCATGTCCAGCTGATAAGCCCAGCAAGGCTGCGGACCCCCAGACATCAGTCGCATGACTGCTCCGTAGATTAGACTTGCATCCGCCTTTGCATGAGTCGGCAGCTGCGGCTTTGGGAGCCTTGGTGGAAAAGAGTTCCGGGTCCCCGTGCAGAGTGCGGAGCTGTGCGCATGACCTTGGCAGCCACACCGTGCGCAGGCCGTTCTCGTGACCTTTTCAGAATCCAGCTGCATCCAGAGTCCGGACCCCGTGCTGCTGGACGAAAGCCATGCTACAGAGTGCGCAGCGGCTCTTTTGCAGAAGCAGGCCGGGCCGCCGGGCGGTGAGCACATTGGGCCCAGAAGAGAGGGAAGCTGAATCGAAAAACTGGACAAAGGAATGCATTATGAAAGGGGTTCGAAATGAGTGTGCCTGAAGTTACTAAATATTTCCAACTGGGGGCAATCGCGCAATGCTGCAAGGACGATACAGAAAGTAATTACTGTTAGTGATTCTTCAGGCCCTGTGTTTGAGAATCGTGCATGCTTTGCATGCACGTGGCGATGAGTGGCAGACAGATGGGTTGAATTCATCATGGACCTGGGGCAGCAGCTGTGCGAATAGATATAGCAGCTGTTTCAGAGAAAGAGCTTCACAAGGCCCAGTTTGATCACAATTGCTGTAGGAAAGCAATGCAGAGACTGGCAGTCCCTTGCTGCAACTGTCGAAGGCTCTAAGACCTTGCAAAGAAGGAAGCTGAAACAGCTTGGTAATTGAACAGAGAAGGTGCCAAAGATCTTTCACGCTCATTAGCATGCGCGACATGAGAGCAAAGTGGCAGGCCGAGAAGGTCGAGCACAGGACCACGGCTGCTCCTCAATTCAAGGCTGTCCAGGAAGATGCCGAATGGAGGTCTGGCCCGAGACATGTGCATGGGGCAGGGTGTCAGGTTTGAGCACATTGCAGCTTTTGCAGGGCTCGCCAGATGGTTCTGCAGAATGCCGAAGAAGAGGCTGTAGCGCAGTCGCTGTCAAGGCCCTGCAGCAAGCCAGCATGAAATGGAAATGTTGTCGGGAGGCTTCGCGCAGAAGAAACTAGACTGAAAGGGAACAAGCCACTTGTTGCAACTCTGGTGATTGCTTGCTGCTTGCGGTGCAGGTTCATGGGCTGGTTCTCAAATGTGAAAATTAGCTCGCCAATACAGCTACCACTGATCCGGCAGTGGCAGCGCGGCTGCAAGACGAATTAGACTCATTAGACCGCTTGAAGTTCAAAGACGTTGTTCGATCTCAGGCATGCCGTCTCGGAGCAACTCCTGGACCGTGGCCTGACCGCGAGAGACTGCCGGGTGTTTCTCGGCGGCCTTTGCCCGGATGCTTTTGCAATTGGTTTTGGTCGCAGCTAGTATCTAGTTACTAGTTGGCTTGACACCTGTTGTGCCGAGGATCTTCGTTTGCCTGTTTGCTGGCCTGATTCTGACGTGTGCCGTCGCCGGGCGTCGGCTTGCAGGCTGGAAAGCTCGATGTCCCATGAAGCCCCAGCAAGTCTCAGAGGCAAACCAGAAGGAAGCTAACACAAAGCTTTACTGCAAGCACTCAATCGCAGAAGTCTTGCAACGTCAACAGCTTCTGAGTGCCTGTACCAGGCACTGGAACCTGACGACTGCCGCTGCTCGGCTGTGAAAAAGCTCTGCTTCTTTGCAAGGCCCAGCTATGCCCGGCGCAGCTGATGCCGTTGATGGTCGCACTAGTCACTAGTCGCGGTGTCGCTGCACTGCACAACATGTTCGCTTGACCAGAGAAACGTTTGCTGCAGCCATGTGGAACTCGAACAATCAGTCAGTGAGAGCCTTCACAACATTTCACACTTACTTCAGCGAGGAGGCAGTCAGCAGTAGGGCTAAGCACGGTACTCGTAGCATACGGTAGTATCCAGCAGACTTTTGCTCATGGCCCGGGGCTGAGCACTGGGCGCTCGGCCCATCTGCAGCCTGCGGATGGAGGCCAAAGCCGTGGCACCGGAGGCCTTGCGTTTCGCAGGAACATCCTCTTGCTGTCTTGTCTCGTTGCAGGTGCGGACGCCTTTCAACCCGAAGCAAGTCGCCTCCGGGGCTTGGCCCCGGACGCAGCTTCTGGAGCCGGCATCTGCGATGTCCACGCCGATTCCGATGCCAGGCCCTCCACTAGTGTCTGGAAAGCTGTCAGGGGGCAGACGTAAATCTGCACCAATACTACCGCATTCGTACCCTGACATATTCAAAGGACTGGTGGCCAGTGGCATTGTTCGCACAACCGCGGCTGGAGACAACGGCCACGTCTATGTTCGTGGAGGAATCCGCAGCACACGATTTTGTTTCCACCTGTTGGCGGGCTCACGTCAGGCACGCAATACTACTCGCTGTCTCCAACCGCACGTCCTCCCTCAAAGCACGGGGGAATGCAGACCGGGTGGCTCGGCTTCTTATCTCCTCTGCAAGTTGCGGGGCCTGTTCCAATATCAAGACATGAAACTGGCTAACTGCTCGGTCGGTATCAGCATCCCAGACTTCAAGATCGATTCGAAACTCTGCCGCAAGCTGAACCGGCATGTGCGGCTGCCAAGGTGCTCAAGCGGGATGGCAGCGAGCCTTCCCACCACCCCGTTGATCCTGCGCGAGGCTCTTTCCGGCGCACATGTACTGACTGGCAACAGGAGCAAGGGGTCGTTTGAAGTCACATGCTCGAATCACTGTCGTCAGGGAAGGCCAGCGCCACTGGACTCGGTGGATAATACGTCCACCGTCCTGGCGACACCCACAAGAGCATGGTAGCTTGGCTGCGGCGGACAGTCAAGCTTCGAATGTTGCACCGAAAATGGTTGTCCACGCCAAGGTACTCGCCCTCGCGAATCGAGGACACATATGCCGGCTTGGACTTGGCCTGCAAAGCCGCGTCGGGATACTTGGAGGCAGCATCATAAACAGCTAAGAATCCAAATTCGGATCCCGGGTATCTCTGTGTTATCTTTGGGCCGGCGCTCCGAGGAAGCCGCCGGACGCCGCCGCCGACACCGCCTGCCGCGATGCGAAGGCCTCCTGCATCGTAGTATGGCCCGATAGCACATATAGGCCCGACACGGAGTCTGGACGGACCATGGTGACCATGGTGCTCGTTGGAACTTATGTCATGACATGTCACAGGATCGTCTCCCGGAGTGCCGCTGAAGAACTCGGACCTGCAGCTGAGCCGGCGATTCCTGGTGGCGTCCTCGGCATTTGATGATCTGGACTGTACGAAAATCAGACTCATTGCAGACTGCATACTGACATACTGTTTCTGCAAAGTTGCTGTGACTGATGAAGGCACAGGCTGTCCACAGCACGTGCCACATCGAGAGGCACCACAAGTCTACCAGCTGTTTGATTGAATAGTCATTTTGCACTGACAGCCTCTACAATTTTGCAAGGCACGACCTGCGCAGCCTGCAGGAGGAAGAGAGCAGCTGCTGGCAGGCTGGGGGGGATCCGGCTCAGATGTCCTAATCCAGGGTCAATTGGAAGCGTAAATTGGGATCGCTATGTTGGAGACAGCAGTTGCTCTTTCACAGGGGTCTGGGCCTCAAAGCTGCAGGCAGCCCGGCACCCGGTGCTACCCGGTGCTCAGCGCATTTTGTTTGGTCCCGCAAAACCTCTGCTGCCGTGAGACTGTGCCGAGGCCGAAGAAGAAAAGCAGGTGCTGTTGAGGAAGCTCGAGGCGGTGGGTTGTGCTGTGCACAGAGTCTCAGAGGTGTTGCAATCTTCTCGGAGCATCCGATTCTTGACGGCATCGAGTCTGAGCTAAGCCAGAGAACGTGGCAGGCAGAGAACAGGCGCAACGTGGAGCTCGAGGGCGAACGGAAGGCCCGATAAGTAAAGGACAGCACGTTTCTGTCGACGGATCTTCAAGATGGGGGAGAGGAGCCTTGACCCTGCACGATACTACCCGTACAACCAGAGTCAACAATCACGACGAAAGGGGCTGAAAACTTCGCTCGACCGCATGGAGAAGCTGCTCGCCGCAGAATCCTCGGAGCACTGTCAACGCAAGATTCGGTTCCTTCACGGCTGAAGTACAGCTGAGATCCTAGCCAAGTCCTTTGCAAATCCAGCCGAAGCCGGAACCGAGGACATGGCCGTTGCATCGCTTCCGCCCCAGGACCGTCCAGCATCATTACTAGTAATATGAGGCTTTCGGGGGAAGCAGCGGCAGCCCGCACAGCGCACGTGCGCAGGAGGTGAGGGCTCTTTCCCCGCCGTCTCTCAAAGCGCAAGAAGCTCAGCTTCGAAGCAGCGGCATCCGACAGCATTGAGATCTCAGATCCTTCTTTTGCTGGGGTGTCAGGTCTTTCACAATGGCCGCCAGCGAGGCAAGTGCGAGAAGTCGAGCAGGACTCGAGCACCATCAATTCGGAATTCCCAGTCTAGGTTGAAGTTCTTTCAGGAAGCAGAGACGCTCAGAGTCCGGCAAAGTCGCCGCGACCAAGCATCCGCTTCGGATGGAGTAGAGGCCAGTCCTTCAGAGACAGAGATATACTGCCCTGCATTGACCCTGTTCACGGATGGTTTGCCCTTAGGGAGTCTCGCCTGCACTTTGGCTGTTGTTTGTGTTTGCAGCGTGCCGGGTTTGAACCTGCTTCTCAGCGTCAGAAGGGATAAACGGACGAAGACTAGTCGAGACAATGAAAACAATGCTTAGCATCCTCGGATGGTGCTATTGGGGAGACTCGCAGACGGACAGGCTTCTCGAGTTCGGCACGGGCAAGTCCAAGTCGGATCAGTCAGAGCTGGAACGAAGGCCGGCATTGGCAAGCCCGGAATCCGTTCAGCCACAAAGAGTCTGGCATGTTTTTGCGTAATGTTTCCGTTTCGTGGCTTCCTGAAGCGCCTGAATAGATTTCTTAAGCCCGAGTGTCTGTTCAGGGTCGGCATTGGGCGACGATTCAATGTCTGGAAGCTGGGGAAGACGAGACTTTAGCAACTTGGCGGAATGTGTCAGAACTGGCAATGTTTCGACGGTTTGGCTGTTTCTGGTTTAGCCCTGGATTCAGAAGTTTGCACTTGACTCCACCCAGACAGCCCACAAAAGTAGAAACAACAAAGATTCGCCAGGGGACTGCTTATTGCTGGAAGGCCCTCTTTTTTTGCCGGAGCTGTGACCTTGTGCCGAGTCTCCCAATCCACATGACAAACGAAGTCATTGATGCTGTTTTGCGCACCCGCTTCAAGCTTTGAGGCTACTTCCCTGCTGTCAGCCCGCCTGCACCTCGGAATTCCCTTGCTTGGGTCGGGGACCGTTGTGAGTGATTGGTTTGGCAGGCGACGGGAGCCAAAGCTGCATGCCCTCGTGGGTGAAGCAAGTGAGGACCCCGGCCGTGGAGCCGTAGGCACTGTTCACGTTAAGTTGCTACCTGTGCTTGCGCCGCTCGCAAGAGCAGCAACTGCTTGAAGTGCACCCAAGGTCGCACAAAGTCTTCGGAGGTGCATTGCGCTGCCAGTTTTCCCGCTGATCTGCAAGCAAAGCAGATCGAGTGGATTTGCATTCATGAGGATGTCCACCTTGCCGCTGCACTCAGGTCAATCGCGACAGCGATCGCTACAGCCTGGTGCGGATTTGTCAGAATTTGCCGTCGGTGTCCTAGTTCGAATTGTCGTGAAAAACACTGCTCCGTTGAAAGAGCCTTTTTTTCTGCGAGGGGCACCTGCTACTTAAGCAAAAGTGTTGGCAGTTGGGGACGTGTTGTGGCTGGAGGCCACAACTCAGCCGGCTGAGTGCTGCGGGTTCACCTCTTGCGTCATAGCGTCATAACGCCACGCTCCAAAGCCGAGCTGGAGCTCGAAAGAGCCAAAGCATGACCAGTGATCGACGAGTAGGAGTTTGCTGCTGCAGCTGCAATGTCAACAGCTGATGTTGGGATCCCATGCCAGAGTGAGCTTCGAGATTGGAGTTGTTTACTGCCAGATTTGTTCACATGCTTCAGATGATTTCACAAACCTACAACTCCTGGGCATCCGACGAGCAGTCCACGCATTGTCAATGAAGCCTCATTTTCTGTGCTCCGGCCGTTGCAGTCCTTGTGAAGGCATTTGTCGTGCCACGAGGTTGAAACATTTGCGCGCGCCCATTCAAACTCCAACGGAAGCGGAGCACAATGGTGCAATGTTGCTCTGTGGTTCTGGCCGCAAAAGGAAAAAACTGTGTTCCCGGCATGGCTGCAACAGAATGAACAGACAGACGGTCGGAGCTGACTGCAGCCAATATTTGAAGTAGTTTTTTGCCTGCACTCCTCAACTCTCTCGCCCGGTCCCCCTCCATTGATTTTGCTGGCACCCGCCCCGATCTTTGCAATGTTCTCGTCTGCTCGGAAAGGCGCCTCGGGCATTTGCTTGGAAGTGGCGGCCAAGGGCAAAGGGTCGAAATACATGCACAGTGGTTGACACATCCGCCGCGGCAGTCGACCTGTTGTCTCAGAGGCTTTGCAGTACTCTTTTAAAGATACTTCCCTGATACTGCTGCGATGGAAGCCTTCACTGTTTGTGGCGCGGGCAATCTCTCCGAGCCGGTGGACCTCCCTGCGGAACTCTGGTTCAGGCGCATGCTGACTTCAGAGCTTCAGATTCAGCGCCCTTCCTCGCTCCAAGCGGCCCAAGCGGGCACAGGCTGTGCGAGGCCGAGAAAGACTTGGCCTTTGCCGTGGAGCGCTGTGAAGCAATCCGCAGGCCCAAAGAGTACAAACGGGACCGGGTCCCGAGAGGGCATTGGCGGCTTAGCTTCGTCCATCTGAGCTTGACTTCATTGTGGCAAGCGCAGGGAGAAGGAGCGCGGCCGCCACATTCGCGCCAGGAAGACCGAGGAAGCGGAGGAGACTGGGGCCGACTAAAGTTCGGTTTGGGGCGGATGTTCCGCAGAGGACGATGCAGGGCCTGACGCATAGGATTCATATAGGACGGCAAGCGTTTTTGTTTCAGTCGCAAGTCCCTGGCTCCGAGGACGACCTGTACTCGGCCAGCGGTAGTCTCAGTTTCTTCGCGCTCGGACGAGTGAGAGCAGCATGCATCGGGAATAGGTGTTCTTGCGAACATGAGTGCGATGTCGCAGAATTGACTTTTGTTTCCTGTCAGGCTTGCACTTCGTCCATGTGCAGCGACATTTGGGAGTCTTCGTTGGGGAGCCCTCTGCAGAGGCGCTCCCCCAAATCCCCAAGCCAGGGCGAAGTGCTGCCAGCTGCTAGACTCTGCTAAACTCTTCGACTGCATCTTCTTGTTTGTTTTGGGTTCCTGCAGCTTGCGGCAGCATGCGAGTGCTTGTGTAGCTCCTTTCAGGAGGCCCGCCGAGCTCTGGCGCAGAGAGCGGCCGATGCCGCTGCGACGCTGCTGCAGCTAGGCTTGGATCCCAGACTGGTGCTGCGCAAGGGATGCAAGGCTATGCAAGGGCGGCGCAAAGCTGAACAGGAAAGTGACTAACCGTCTCAAACGTGATCATGCAACTACCCAGCATGACATTGAGCGTAGCAAGCGATGTAGAATAGACTCGAGGGAAAGCGGGCGCAGGGTTGCCTTAAGCCTTCAAATTTAGGCAAGCTAGATGGTCCGGACCATGCGATGCCAGAGACGGTGCAACTCCACAAGCACATGTGCGCTTGAATTCCAAAAACACCCTTTGGCTTCGAGTTTCTTCATAATCCACGGGAGCCAGGGCAGAGAGTGCAATCCACAAATAAAGCCTTGCAAGAGGCAGCCGCGTCGGGCTGCCGTCAGACGTGTGGCGTCGCGTCATCCGGACGGCCCTTCCACTTCAGAGCTTTGGCTTCGAGGAGGGTCCCAAGCTGCGCGTCTCGAGCCTTGGTGTGATTGGGAGGTGCTGAACAGAACTGGTCTACAGGTCACGACATGGAGCAGCATCCAAAAACAAATCAACTGCTGGATGACCCTGCACCCACGGGGCAGACCTGGATCAGACCCGGTCTCCTTTGTGAAGTCAAGCCTCGCTCCCAGGATTCCTGAATTTGCTCGGGGTTGCAATGCCGAAGCAAGCGCTTGCACCTGAGTGCCACCTGTGCAGACGCAGCCAGGCCGCCTAACCCAATGCCAAGAAAGCACACTTGCGATAGGCGCTTTGAACAGTGACACCTGCCGAGAGAATGCAAATGCAAGGTTAAGAGTTCAGGGTGTCACACCAACGCACACAAAGAAGGGCGCAAGTGTCCGCCGCTGCGTGCAAAGCCTAAGACAGGCCTCTGCAGAATGAGTACATAAAGCCACCGGCATCCAGACGCAGAAGCAGTGCAAAACACTGGGCTGAGTTAGGCAGCATTCAGTGATTCAGTCTGCTTCTTGAAATTGGATTCCGTGGTCACATCTTCCAACGAATTCGATGTGTTCTGCAATGTGGTGCTGAGCCTTTTAAATGGCTCAGAGCCGCCACTTGTGCATAAAAAAAGTGCATTTGAGCACGTTGGAGACCAACGCCTCAGCAAGTGCTCCACAAATCCTGTATCGGTTTCAGCTGACATATCGAGCTTCCCAGCTCGGCACTGGTGTTGGGAGTGGATCCTGGAAACCGAGGGCGCCAGGGACTTTGAGAAGTCTCGCCTGCACCCTTTGCTGCTACAACCTGTGCGTATGCTGCAAGACGCAATGTGCTAAACGGCTCTGAAGGCCCTCGCCATTGGCTCAACCGACTTTCCTTTCAAAGGAACGCAGCTTCTAAAGGTGTTAAACATGATATGGAAATTGCAAGACCTAGAGGCCTATAGCAGATTAGGTCAATTTGGAGCACAGCCTGCGGCACCAGACGGAATCCAAGTCGCCAATCGTTGTCCACCTTGTCCTGAATGATGCTGGCCCTCCATGGCCCCGAAGAAAGGTGGCAAGCCGGCTGTCCCTGCAACCAAGCGGCAGATGGAGCTGTTGCTTGCGGCTTCGAGTTGCTGTTTAAACTCTCTGTACTGGCAGCAATGCAGCTATGAAGGGTGCAGAACACAAGGCATCTCGCTCACCTACCCCGACAGCTGCTGGGTCTGGTGCAGCCGCGGTCACCGCAAAGACTAAAGGCGCAAGGGGAGCCGGCATGGCGACTCCCGAAGCTGTGAAGTCGAGGTGCAGCAAAAGCGAAGGGCAAGGCCAAGGCGAAAGCGAAGGCAGCACCTTCGCCTGAGGAGAGCAGATGTCGGTGCAGTTTGCTTCGAGCTTCAACGGATTGGAAATTAAAGAGGCTCCGTGGCCCATCTATGGCCCATTTATGGCCTCAGGAGGCAGCAGCAATTCGGTTGCAGAGCCTGGCTCGGGCATTCCTGGCACGCCGAGCGGCGCAGCGCCTGTGCGAGGAGAAACAGCGCCTTGGACTTGGGGTCTTGGTCCAGTCGACTCTGCGTTCTTTTTTGTATGTTCTACATAGATTCTACATTCCACTCCTATAGGTCCCCCAAAGGTGTTGACTCAATACCTGCAACATCCTGCACGACGTTCCATCTCATCTCGACCATTCTCGACCTGTTGTGTCATTTTATGTCGCTCTGTTCCTGCTTACACCCGGAATACAGTAGCGTAACATCGTGGTATTTGTAGCACCATCGAAACTTCTTCGGCTGCAGAAATTCTGCATGGGCAACACCATCAACAAGGCGCATCCTCATGACATCTTCTGGCGAGTGAAATTAGATTTTCGATCTTGGCGCGGCTGCCCCATGTAGAAAAGAGTTGGCTTAGATTGGCTTAGTGCGCGGAAAAACGGGCGGCCGAGCTCGGTAAAGTTCGACCCGAGGCGCCAGGATGCCGAGCTTGCTGCTGCGGTGCGCGCGGCGGAGCTCGCCGCGCTGCAGGCCGGGGTCGCTGGGGACGCCACTTCACAAGGGGATGAGACATGAATTGGGACTGGCTTCAGTCTTGCTTTTGCTCTTCCAGGTGGAGCGGCGCAAGGCCGAAGCAGAGAGGGCCAAGCAGGAGGAGAAGCGGAAGAAGGCGCAAAAGCTGTTGGCTGAACCCTGGCGCCAGAACGGAAGAGCTTGCATGTCCCGTGCATATGGGACGTGTTCGGAGTCGGTTCTGAGGACACGAAAGCAGCCTTGGAAGCAGCTTTTGACGGCGACGTCGACGTGCTCGCGAAGTTGCTCAACTCAGGCTGGTGGGTCGTTGGGTAATCTTGTCCAGAAGAAGGGGTTGCTTTTGCCACTCTTGGCCAGCATTTGGGATGATTTTCATGGGAACTGCGACCCAGCCCTGGGACCTCTCAGATCTTACCGAAGTGTTTTCGGTCTTGTCCTCAGGCCTCCCCGTTGATGCAGCCAATGCCGCCGGCATTACGGCCTTGAGCGAGGCCGCCGCGGCAGGCAAGGCAGAGGCTGCGCAGCTGCTGCTGGACCGGAAGGCTGGATGCGGCTAGGTCAGCTGAAATGCGGTCCTATGGAGACATCAGTTGCTTTTGAGATTCGTCCGTGCAAAGGCCAACCCCAATACGCGGGGGGAGTTCAGCAGAACACCCCTTTGGAGAGCCGCATACAGTTTCTTGGAAGAAAGGTCTTGGCATGGCTGGCATTTCGTGTGGGTCACAGGGAGAAGCTGCCATGCCAACTTTCATTGACAGCCGCTGAAACGTGAGGCAGGCAGAGCGATCTAGTTCCCTTGCTACTCGAAGCTGGCGGTGACCCGAGGTTGAGCCAAAGCCTCAATTCTTTGCAGACCTTGCATGAAGTTCTCGCACAGCTACACAAAGGAGACGACGACGGGCAGACTCCTGCTGATGTTTGTGCCCAGGAGCGTGTTAAACAGCCGAAATGAACCAGGAGTGCATTCTTTCGATGGCGGCAGGACGAGCTGTGCGAGCTTTTGGCTGCCTGGGCCACTTAGACACGAACAGACGTCGTGCCACGCCAGTCGCCATGAGATGTGTCCAAGGATGTATCTCGCACAGATGAGCTTGTGGAGGCTCAGAGCCGACCCTCCAGAAGGCACCACTTCGGCACAATCGCGAGTTTCGGCTTTGCCAGGACTTTCAAGAATGGGCGGCCGAACTCCAGCGCCAGGATCGGATGCAGTGTGTGCTTGGCAAGCAAGGCAGACTAGCGATAGAGGACTTGGTTCAAGAAGGGATAGTACAAGAGCCAGAATATAGCGACGGTGACGACACCGTTGATGGTGATGCAGTATGCTGGTGGTGGCACCAGTGACAAAGACGAACGCAGAGGAAGAAGACAAGCGTAGCAATGATGGTGGCGGTCGTGGTTGATATATGTAGACGGCGAAATCGAATCCCATGATCAGCATTATGCTTGTGATGGAGATAGCAGTGGCAGCGGCAGCGGTGCTGGTGGCGCTTCTACCGAGCTAGGTGCTGTCGATGATGGGCCTGAGATGATGCGAATGATTGCCGCACAGGAGCACCAACGGCAACGGGAGGCCATGAGATCTGTGGAGGAAGCCTTCGAGGTGACGCCGAAGACGTTCTAGCAGCTTCTAGCACCATGTCTAGCAGCTAGCATCGAAAAGCGATTGAGGCTGCCGCCAAAAGCTACGAGGCTGCTCAGATGATTCTTGCCAAGGCCAAGGCGCAGATGCGCAATCGTGAACCTCGGAGCATGGCGCATGAGAGCGATCGTGGCACATTTGCTCACGCTTGCAGCGCCAAGCTAGACGGACCCAGCAAAGGAAAAAGAGTATGGAATGAAGCTGGCTGCAGGCCACAAGGACCAAGAGTCGGATAGAACTCAAGAGCTGTCGATGGGCCCTGAGATCGCTTTCTGCATTCGTCAGATCGCAAGGATGCCATGGAGGCCTGTGCCTCCGCGGACGCAGCCTTGCAGCGAGCAGAGGAGCGGACGCAAAGTCACTGTTCGCATGTCTTCGCGTTCGTGATTCGCCGAAGGCCGATGCCGCGAGCGCTCAGCATGACTTCGACCAGGCCAGGAGCGTTGGCAGCTGCTCAGAGCGAGCGAGCTCTTTTTCGCTCCGTTTCGGAGGCCCAGCGCCGGCGCCTCGCGGCGGCGGAGGCCGCGGGCGCCGAGGTCGCCAGCGGCCCCGGGCGGTCGGTTCCAGCCACCCGACAGAGACACAGGAAGCACAGCATCATCGCGACTCTACGACTTAGACCGCACCTCTGTCCGATTGTGGAGAACTGTTGCATGCCATGCTTTCCAGACTTGAGAACCTCGGAGGTGGCGGAGCTCAACAACGTTCTACTGCGCGACCTTGGCGAGCGCATCGCCCAAGGTGGCCGATGGCCGTTAGTGCTCGACCCCGGGGACATTGCACAGAAACTCATCCAGCCGCAGCCTCAGTATCCTGATGGTGTCAGCGTGAGCACATGTCTCCTCCTTTCGCACCTGACCTGATGAGGTATTCGGGATCATCACTACTCAATTTCTTCCGCCCTGGTGACATGGAGCCAGAGCGCATCAGGGTGGCTCTCCTGACGATGCTCCGTGGCGGCTGCTTGACTGCCCTTACTGCAACTCGAAGCTCCTGAGAGATCGCTCTTGCGATCTCTTGCGCTTAATCTGGCAGGTGGCGTTCTTGCCCTGGATCTACACAACTTCGGAGCCGGAGTGGGACTGGATCTACTCTCCCAGCCCTTCGAGAACGTGCGGGAGAATCTTTTCCAAGACATTTGCAGCCGGGAACTGCTGCAAGTTCCCAAAGGCAAGCGCATGCCAAACTTCTACGACTTGGTCACGAAGGCCCGCAAAAAAAGAGTGTCAGGAACATGGAAAGCAGCTTGAGCACGCGAGGAGGAGCGACAAGAGCGCTTCAAAGCCCAAATGTTCGACGACAAGATGATTGCCCCCTGCTTTCACATGTCGACCTATATAATCAGTCTTTGTCAAAGGATACCTGTTCAGCTCAGGCGAGGTTCAAGTTCATGGTCCTCACGTCGACAGAGCTGCCGCACAAAGACTTGCTGGAGCACTTTGACGTGATCCGCGTCGTGCATGCTTCTGCATAAAGAAAATGCAGACCATGTCCCTCGCATCGAATGTTTAAAGTGGAAGAGCCTGCCGTGGTGGTGCGAATGCTCTCGTGAAAACTCCGCGAGAGGTCCAAAGCCTGTAGCCACCATGGATTTGGCTCTTGAGACTGCTCGGGGGCTTTTTATCTGGGCCGAAACATGGCCCAGGCCATGTTCCCAAACCAAAAGAACTCTTTAGCGCTTGTGCCCTACTGTGGCAGATCGTGACATGGTCGCGAAGCCTTAGCTTTGGCCCACCTCTCTGGCTCAAGACTTGGCAGCCAAGATGAAGGAAATGGCATCCACCGCCAGGATCCTAGCGATTGCCAAATGACACAGTGGGCAGCCTGTGAACCAAGCATGAACAGCAGTTGATGTCGGGGTGTGTTTCCAAGATGCCTCCCTCGAGTTGGGCGGCTAAGGAGCCGGGAAACTCTGCCGGTGCTGCAGAGGCGTGGAGCCCAACCCCACGCTCGACTCACATGACATGGCAGCCGTTCTCGAGGCATCTCAGCCGACGTCGCCTGTGGATGAGGTCGTTGTTTCTTTCTGTTCTTCACCGACTTGTTGGGAGAGTTACTTCAGTGCTTCAAGCTTGCGATACTAATAAACTAGACCGGGGTGCGGCCCCGAAGTTCCTGTCATTGCTACTCGTGGTTGTCCGCTTGTGTCAGGCCGTCGCCAACACAGATGCCAACCGCAGCCCATGTGGAGATCTGAGCGTCGCCATCCTCGTCAGAGTTTCTGCCAGAGGGAAACGGACTGCAGGTTCCAACGCGAGACTGGAGCTTCGAGCCCAGAGAAGGCGACACTCCCCGGACGAAGTGAGCGCTGGCTCTGAGGCAGGAAGCTTCAATCTCCAAATCACCCGCCGAGGCCCGGGGGCCCGGGGACTCCCTCTCGTTGCAAAGCATCGCTGCATAGGCATTGGGCTTATCGGAATTTCCCGGTGCAGGAGGAACTGCCGGATGCAGAATCTGGGTCTGCAGCGCCGGAGGCAAGCAGTGACTTTTTGTTGAGAAGGTCTTCGTAGAGCTTGGCGCTTCCAAATGCCTGGGATAACTCGGATAGTTGGATCTCGCTGGCAGCCTGTCAGGATGCCATTGCTGCTGCAGCCACACGCCCAGTCACGCGCAGCTGTTCTCCTTGACGGACGTTCAACGAGATAATGCTTTCTACCCTCTGACATTGGCAGCCCAAACACGCAACGGCACTCGCGACGCATGGCCATACCACAAGACTTCAACGGACCTGATCCACGTTTGATTCCCTATCTCGGGACTGAATGAGCGTAGATACCCCATGCTCGGCTCGGCAAGACTAGAACGCGAAAGACGATCTTCACAAGCGCGAAGTGAGGCAGCTCCGCTTCGAAGGCCTCGCCGTGGGCCGTCGTCTCAGAGGTTGACAGGGACAGCTTTGTGCACGGACTCCGAGATGCTGGGGCTTTCCCTGTTACTGTTCTCCTGGGTGGGGAAGGCCCTCGACGAAGCTCGCAATTATTCTCATAAGCGCTGCACTCACTCTGCGTGCTTGGTCCGTCGGTTGATGTGCTCGCATGTTGATAGTGCCTGTGGGCTCGAGGTGTTGTCTTGCTGGCCATTGCCGCTGAGCCCCCCCCTCAGACTCAGTCGTCGTTGAGACCTGGGCCCTGATGACCTAATGCGGTGCAGAGGCTTTGGATTATGAGTATGCCACAAGTTCCGCTCCTGATTGACAAGCTCTACTTTGCTCTTTGGTCGCAGTGTTTAGATACCCCTGTTTACCCAGATGGCCAAGTCGAGGGGCAGTGAAGCCCAGGCGGTGGCATTGGCATTTCAGCTGATGATGGTGCCAGGGCCTTATTCTGCTCGTGTGCAGTAGCCTAGCGGCCTAGTGCCAGCACAAAGGGGTGGAACGCAGACCAGAGCAGAAAACCTCCCAGGCTGGCATCTCTTCCGCTGCCAGAGCAAGGTCTCTGTTGCATCAAAGGAGCTACCGCAATTCATGTCTCAATCTTTCAATCCTAGGAATCTGCATGATGGGACACCCCCGATGCTTGCAGAGCTCAGCATCAAGTCTCGCAGCTGACTGATCGATGGAAGCGCTGATAGCAGATCGTTGCAACGCCAGCGCAAAGAACCGTCACGAGAACCCTCTCGAAACAACTGCTTCGAAGTGCACACCTCGAAGCTCTCGAAGCCGATGAGCCATCGAGGGTGCAACTCTATGTTGACACGCAGAGAAGCCTTCTTGACTCGCGCCTGCCCAAACTATGGCGCCTGCCGGCGAAACAGAGGCTTCTTCAGGCCCGTTAGGGAAGATTGAATTCTGAGAGGATGGCGCTGCAGAGCTGTGCTGTGGCAAAGTGCCCTTGAAGCGCTAGGCCTCCCGCAAGTTCACATCGGCTTTGTGCGGCGAAGGCTCGGTAGCTGTTCCTCCGAGGGAATTCGAATTCGAGGCTTATTCTCCGGATCGCAGCTGCGTCCCACTCTGCCGCGAACGGCGAACTTCAGTTCGATTTCGTCCAAGGCCGATGCATCCCGAACGCTTCTTTGCCTTGGCGCGACGGCGCTTTGGCCCATTGGATTCTGGGCAGAAATTATTCTATGTTCCCACATCTGAAAGTCTCCTGTCGTGTCTCGCAAACGTCTCCCATGTGATGCTCATATTTGGGGAACTGTTGGGGTCATTGAGAGTCGGTAGCATGTGGTGGTGGTTGCGGCTCTCAAAACGTGCCTGCTTATAGCATGCGTGTGTGCGGGTTCCCTCGGAGCGATCTATGACAGACGACAGGACTCCGATCTTTCATGCAGCTACGGCTCGGGGCCAAAGCCGCAAGGCACTGTTGCTGAATGGGCATAGCATAGTAACAGTACAGGATTGTGATGTGTGCTGAGTCTTGCAATTTTGCTGACCTGTGGGCGCTGCTAATGAGCGAGCAACAAGTGTCCATGTTGCAGGAGAAGTTCGCGTCCTTTCTGGCAGTGGTTGCTTGTGGTTCATTGGCAGCGACGACATGTGCGCTGAGTGGTTCTTCAACTCGTCAGTTAGTGGAGGCCCCCATGGGCCCATCTTGTCGGGGCTGGGGAACCAGAGAGTCCATTCCAGGTCGGCACCTACTTCGCTGTGGGGGGCCTTGGCCGGCGGATCAAGCAGGCGAGCGTCTGACGGTCTGAGAGAAGAGCTCGCATCCATTGTATCCTGCGAGCGCCGACTCAGGGGCCACGGAAACGGAGGCAGGATCCCGGCGAGTGGACTTGTCGCTGGAGGTGCTGATGCGGGCCCGCACTCCTGCAGACGGCAACTTTCTTGCGTCAGGTGAGTGGCGCCCCAGCCGATGTTGATGCTTGGAAGGCTGCAGCACAGGGCGAGTTGGTCCTTGCAGCCTTCGGCCCGTCCAGGTGTCCTTTTCTTCTGAGCTCAATGACTGCTTGATTACCAGAGCAGAGGCGATTTGATTCCAGTCCAAGCTTTCCAGAGACTTCGAGCTGGCAC
Organism: Symbiodinium sp. CCMP2456; assembly: GCA_905221635.1. Classification (NCBI taxonomy): domain Eukaryota; class Dinophyceae; order Suessiales; family Symbiodiniaceae; genus Symbiodinium; species Symbiodinium sp. CCMP2456. The sequence goes on from CAJNDV010002224.1 coordinate 303,722, forward strand.
TCACAGGCCGTTGCCCTCGAAGAGGGCGACACGCGCATGCTCAGCCCCCAGTGCGAGTGGGAGGACCTGGCCTCAGGGTCTTTTCCATTCACGTGGAAGATGCGGAAGCCAAGCACATTGCCAGGAGATGCGAGCAGTGCAGGCCACTCGGATGAGTTTCCCAGTCAAGGAAGATTTGGAAAGCCCGTCAATCCGAAAGTCATGCTGACTGCAGATGATGCTTTAGTCAGATGGTCGATGTTGGTCCAAGGAGAATTTGTCTCCTTGGGTGGTGCACTGGTGGCCGCTTCTGCGCCTGCTGCATGGCATCACCACCATGGTGACAGCAATTCCAGGAGCATCGCTGCTACGAAACTTACCGTGGGCCCATAGATGCCGATCATAGCCACTTCACACCCGTGGGAGGCTTCGGCCTACTCCAAACGGTTGGGAGATCCCTGGCCACGCGAGTGCGCACAGGTCCAGGACTTGGCAACTGTGCAACCTTTGCTTGGTTTCGAGATGATGCCAAGCTCAGGTGCATGGGCGCGAATATTCTGATTCGGAAGGCGACTGCACTTCCCACCGAGACCTTAAAACAAAGGCGATAGAGGGTTCAATTAATGGTAGCTCCAAGCTGACGAGGCGATTCGTCAGTGAATGCTGGCATCCACGCAGAAGTGCGAGGATGTGAAGCTTTGTGCCGGGATGTGCCGGGTGCGACCCACTCAGGCGTACTGGAAAACGAAAAAAGAAGTTACTCTGCTATGCAGTCATTGTGCCGGTTGAGCTGCGAGCTGTTCACAGGAGCACGTTCGAAAGGGCTTGTACTGTATGAAGGGCACAGGCAAGGATGGAAAGCACTCTTTTGGGCTAAATCCGTCTCGTTCCAATTCGGCATTCTGAGCTCGGATGAGCCGACGCTGGCGAACAAGCCTCGGTGGGACTCCGCAATGGGTTCCACATGTCACATGCACTCGGGCTCCGAGGTGCATTCACCCAATCGACCGCCTGTCTTGCCTTGTTTGTCCTTCATGGGCTTCTCTCCAGATGTTCAACTGATGAGCAAGCCTTTGAAAGCGCACTCCGGCACTGCATGTCGCAGTTGGATGTCGCATCTGAATAGCAGGAGAGACGCTCAGACGAATTCGAAGCCTACTGCTAGACGTGGCACACTGGGCATTTGTCGCACGCGCCCCAGGCCTGAAATCACTCCCCATGCAATGTCACTAGAAATGCGTATCGATTCGGTGAAGTTCGGGACTCTGCCTAGGTGATGTCCTTCGGCCATGTCCCCAGCAGCACTGTTGTCAGAAGGAGGGGCGCCGAGCTCTTCGATAAGGTGGTGCCATCGTACTGCGGGCCCCAGAGTCTCTGGCTTTCACTGCAGCGATTGCGGCCGCGTCCTGTGCTCAGAGTCTCGAGTGCTGGAAATCGGCTGAAGCGCTCTCGGCTAGCATGACAACCGCCATGTCGGGCCCAGGGCGCTGGCATTTCGGCTTTCCATGAGGACTGAAGAAGCACGTGATAGAAGATGTTCACAGGTAAATTGTTGCATGGATCAGTGCGTTTCGCAGTCACACCTCGCAGCACCAACATGCACAGACACCGATCATCCACCACAGTGTTTCAATGACGTTGAGTTGAAGGATGTTTGTTCGTCGCACGTTTTGCGCTGTGGCAGGTCGGCTTGCCAACAGCAAGGTTCTTTGTTTTGTTCTTGGCCCCACAGACCCCGAGACCGATGTCCAAGAAGAGTTGATCGAGCAGCCACCTGGCACAACGCATCCTGAAACGGCCATGTGGAAGCCAAAATCCATCACGAAGTTTCGGAAGCTTACACGAATGATCCACTTTGGCAAGCTTTGGGATTGTCAATTGACCGCCGTGGCTGATCATAAGGAAACGGGACCTGAAGAATCCGGGAGTGGCAGGGCACCGCATTCTGCACAGTGACTGCTATATAACTACTGGGGTCGCCTACGATCGCCTCTCAACGACTCTCACCAAGTAGATTAGGCGATCAAAGTCTCTGCGTGCTACTTGTGATCAGCCGGGGCTGTTGATCCATACGACAGCCGGAGGTGGCTAGCCTAACTTCCCTGCCACAGGAACCGATGCATCATCACATCAGTGGCACGAGGGAGCTCATTGCTTCAATCTTAGCGCGGACTGCCATCGCAGGAGCTTGCAGTGATTCGAGATGTCAGAGAGAGAGAGAGGCCGGACGGACAAACCGAGAGGAGAGGGGGTGAACATGCACTGCACGTTACCAGTCTGCGCGGAGTACAGCCGAGCCGGGTGGAGCAAAGCCCCCACAGGATACAGAAAACCAGCAGGACACTTCCTCTTGCCTGGTAGGTAGGTAGAGAGAGACAGAGAGACACAGACAGAGAGGCAGACAGAGAGGGGGTGAGCACTCGCACCGGCGAAGACGGAGCCGCACACGAGGGGGGACCCAATCAAATTATTTGCCGTGGAGGGCGCATAAGCCGACCTTACAGCAAATGGGTGGCCCGGCTCTGCAAAAGTCGCCCGGCACCGTCCAAGCGTAACAGATGATGGGCGAAGCGGAGGTTGAGGGCTGCAGTTCGCAGGAGCGGTCTCACTCCAAGCAGTAAGACCAGTGACGGCATCTATGCACCGTTGCAGCAATCTGTTCTGTTTTGCAGCTCAACACAGCAATGTGTGCGTGTGCCTGTGTGCGCCTCTGTGTGTGTGTGTCTGTTTGTTAACAGGAGAGCGAGTGAGTGAGTGAATGAGTTTGCTTGATTCCGCATATATCTACAAACATATGACTATATACATATACATATATACATTCTGAAATCAACTTTGACTTTGCGTGCTCAGGCCCAGAATATCTGGGAAGACCGTCACAAACTTCTTCCTGACCCTTTTGGTTGTGACTGCCCAGCCCACAGTGAGCTGTGCGATGCGGCATCTGCGCCTAGGGAGAATCAGTCTTGTGGACGTACCACAGTTAGACGAGGCAGTCGAGAGTACTGTCGTGCAATCAGTTCTGCATTGCAGAGCATCCCAGTTTCGGCTTCTGGCTACACAACACCTGACAGACCGAAACGCAGCACGGTCTCATTTTCAGCGAGCACTGTCTGTATTGGCCAGACTATCACTGCTCAGGATGAAATCTGTGCGTTTCGAATCATTGTCGCACGAGTCAGACAGCGGTGGCCTTCGAAGAAGCTGGTGATTGCCGCTGCTTTCTCGGATCCAGGTCATCCGGCTCCTGCTGCAGCTGATCTTTGGTCGCGGCTTCCCTTGGGCTGCTCAGCGTAAGAAGGGCACGGAAAGGAAGGAGGCTTGCCTGTTTTTGAGAACTCTGGGAGCTTCCTAAGGATCAGGCCATCGCGGCAATTTCAGGACACCCATCGGCGTGGGCCCTGGCAGGAATCGGTCTTCGTCTTTGGGTGGCGGATGGCCAAGTGCAGGTTTTTGTTTGTGACATGTGCGAGGCCATGGTGGCCCAAGCAGTTCCACACCAGGAACATACTGAGTTGCACCTTCATGTTTGATGAAAGGTGCCTCACGTTTTCCCGTTGGAGCGCCCCTGATTTTCCGAAGACTGAGCTCCCAAGAGCGGCGCGAGGCCGCATTTGCAGCTCGTACATGGCAATTGCGCAATTGAAATCTCAGCCTGTGCAAGATAGCTTCGGGAAAGCAGCTTGCACGGGCGGTCAGTTTCACCACACGTTTTGAGAAGCACGTGATGCTAAGCTAATGTCATGCCCGCTTCGATGCTCGACGCCGGGTCCGAAAAGACAAAGCTCGTGACGCTGAGGGCAGATGCAGAGAACACCCGGAAAGCAGTCAGCTGGCATTGCCTCGGGGAGCCGTGTGACTCGTGCGGCTGGGTAGCTGCTGCCATCTGAGCGAAAGGTACGTAGCGAGGCCTCATGGCATTGAGCTTGGCGATACCAGTGCGAAGCACTGTACAAGCTCCCAGAGGGCTCCGAGGACAGCTGGCAAAGGGTAAGAGACTTGGAATAGTATTCGTGAAAGCATGACTTGTTGCTCACAACTGCGCGAAGCCTTCCCGAATCTGGAGTTGGTTCTATCTCGAGGTGGGAAACCTCTCCCCGCCACGCTTCCATGGCGAACCGTCGATGTGTTTTGTGGCTGCGCTGCAGGCTTCGTCATGCGCATGTTCTAGCAAGCGCGTTGGTGATTTTGGTTGCGCCAGGCGTTTTGAGCGCAGTCACGCGACACCGCGGCTGCACACGGGCGGCATTGCGCGAGGGTGACGTCGGAGAGCGTGGAGCAGAGGCCACCGTGGTGCCCACATGGCCTTTGAGAATTGTGAAGTTTCGTGAGCTTCAGGAGTTTTTTCCCAAGACCGAGTTCCAAGAGTCTGCCACAAGCGCAAAGATTCCTTGCGAACCAGCGCTAAGAATAGGCCGGACTGTGAGGGTCATGCATGTTAGCTGCATTTTTACCAACGCGCTGCTGTAGGCCATGGGTATGACATCCACAGGATGCTGCCCCGGGATGAGCCCGAGGGCTGGGGCAAGTGCTCGCCACAGCCGGCCGTCATCGGTGGGGTTACATTTGAGGACTGCATGTCAGCAACACGGCAAGCTTCACTCGGAACAGACAGCGAGCGATGATCCAGGAATTTCCGTTGGGGGTGGTCGCCCACTCGGACGGCGATGTGGTATACCATTCGACGATTGATGCAATATTAGGCAGCTTGGCTTTACTGCACGTGCAAAGGGCAAGCATGCATGACGAGCTTGGGAATAAGCTTCCTTGTCGGGCTTTGTGGCCAACGCCTTGCATGGCGAATCATTGCCGCACTGGCGATTGCCTCTTGTTGCTTGCATAGCCGCGTGTTTTCCATTCGAAACAAACAATGTAGTTTGGAAGGAATGCTTACACAGGTGACCTTGCCAGCATCTGTAGATGACTTCAGTTGATATTAGTATGTACTGCCGTCTGATTAAGATCTTTGCAGGTGCCCTGGGTCTACCGGACATTGGGCAGCTGTTTCCGGATAACGACCCGCCACGACCTCGATTGACTCGGCAGGGCGACAGCGGAATCGATTAGAACCCAAGACGCAGAAAGCCAGAAAGGGCCCTCGTTGGAGAAGTGCCGCCTAGGCGCTGGCGGGGCGCCAACTCCGAGCAGTTCTTTGACGAGGACATAGCTGTGTTAGATGAGCAAGCGCACAATCACTATGCCTGTCCAAAAGCCCTTAAGAAGCTCATCTCAGAACCTTCATAGAGTCTCTACGAATCTGCTTGAAGAGAAGAGTCGTTTCGAGAGGCAGTTCGGCTGATGGGCCTGCGTGGAGACTCAACTGCATTTCACCTGCACACACTGTGCTTCCGCATGTGAACAGCCTGGAGAACAACAGCTTGGAGACCCCGATTCTTTCGATATAGATGTCTCTGACGCATCTGAGGATATCGGATTGGCAATGTCGAGCCGTTGTCGGCATTTGCGGTGAAATTGGCACAACAGTCCAGAAGGATCCAGGCAGGGTTGTTGACTGAGGATGTGACAATTATCGCAGAGAAGCCCCGCCTGGCTGCACGAAAGGCAGACGCGTGGTGATGATCCGCTAACACGAAATTTTTGAGATCGAATTAGACTTATCATGAAGCAGCTTCATCTCGCGTTAGATGCACCCAGGACATGAAAGACAACCTCGTCCGCATTTGCGACACCATCCCGGCAAGAGTCAATCTCAAGGCCTGCACGCAAGAACGTATGACGAAAGCTTGCACTGAGCTTTTCTCGTTGCAGGCGAGAACGCACGAGAAGATGGACTCTGTCGGGGAGTGCCGTGCACTCGAGTGCCATGCTTGTGTGCTCTTGGAAAAGGCTTGAGAGGAGGCCTGCAGTGAGCAGGGATTCTCTAAACAGATGAGATGCAAATAAGCAAGCACATGGTGCCAATGATCAGTGCAGCCGGTCAATGCAGGTCGATGTTGACACTGTCTGCGGAATGCTGATGGTGAGGCATGCGTTTTTTTCCGGCGTGAGAGTGCGAAAAAAGCTTGCTGCTCGAATGGAACAGATTATCAATCAAGATGTTCGTCCTTCTGAAGCAAGATTGGTTGCCACGAGCAGAGTCGTAGATGTCGAGTACTAATGTCGGCTGACCGTGGACCGAGATAGACGGCAGCCGTACATGAGTCAGGCCCCAGTTTATGTCTAGATCAGCTTTACAAGCCATGACAAAGCGCTGCTACGGCCCTTTGTTGGTCATTGGAGCGTGGTGTGTCTTCCGCTATGCAGGCTATCCAAGTTGTGTTTTGTGAGCACTTGCGGCATCAGTCTGCTGCAGCTTGTGTCTTTGTGCAGTTTGCTTCTCTGTGGGCTGCGTGGAGACGGTGTGGCACTTAATTACTCCTTGAGCCGCATCTGCAGCAGATTCATTTGGTACTTGAGTTCAGCTGCTCAGCCTGGCGAAAGACTTTAGCTTCAGTCCACCATGCGCGCAGCAATCCCGATGCCACTCGCCGAGTTCACGCGGAAACCCTTGGCTTCCGTGCCTTCCCTCGGCGGAGTGCCAGGTTGTGGAGCTTTGGACTTGCCCGGAAAGAAGCCGCTGTCCTTGACATGTTTTGCAGAGGCTGGAAGCCAACGCAGCGGAAGGCCGTGGCGGATTTCAGCGCTCAGGCTGCAAAGCTGCCTTGGGCTTAGTTTTTGGCTCACGTAACAAATTCTCTGCTAGGTCTGAGGGAAGCGGGATGAGGTTCGACAACATGCGAGCTCCTGCTGCTCTCCTGGCTGGGGCCGTCGTCCCAATTGGCTTCATGGCATCTCCCAAGATCGCGGCAGACGACCCCGGATGGCTTGTCGCTTGCCTCAGACTCTGTGTAATGCTGTCTCCAGTGCTTGTCCATCGAATGAAAATTCTAAGAAGCGGGTGAAGAGAATGCATTATGTTATTGCTTCGGTGGCCATCTGCTGCTTCTTGGACTCCATGAATGATAGCTCGGATTCTTGTGTTAAGACGACCGCTTTGGAAAGGCGTGTCCATGCATGCAACGACTCATTTTGTCGGAGACCCGAACACAGTGACTAAGGCCACTTGACAACCGTGGTGTGGTCAACCATCACAGTGAACAAGATCAACGAGCCTTGGACGGAGCGTTTTTCAGGAGCGAGCCTTCATATGGTTTTGGAAGGGAAGCCAATCGAACACGCATCCCAGGAAAGATCCCCACCTCCTGCCGGAAGCTTGATGCAGCTTCTGAAGCAATACTACGAACTACCGTGGATAGGCCAGGACACGACAGACCGCGATTTCGTCAGGATGCTTGAAATGATGATTATGTGGAACAGGTTGCAATGTGAACTTCATCATGGGCCTTCTGGCCTTTGCGTGCCTACTCGTGACCTTCTCACTCGCGCCTCGGCTGCGTTTGCGTGCAAGCTCCAACCCGAACATGGCGAAGCTGAGGCGTCAGTTTCCGCAGCTTCTTACAATCTCGTGCTTTGGCTGTCATTCTGCATTGGCATTGTTTGCATGACCGTGCTTGGTACATCATGCACGCCAGATTACAGGTATGCAGGCCAGTGGCATGCACCGTCGGTGCAGCCATTTGCGCGCTGCTCGGTTTCTGCCCTCCCCTCCCTCCCCTCCCTCCCCTCCCTCCCCTCCCTCCCCTCCCTCCCCTCGCCCCGAAGCAGACGTGCCTCTTTCTGCGGTTTTCCGCTGCACCTCTGAGGCCTGATGATTTCGATTGTGAACGACGGAGTGTCGCAAGGGGATGGGGCAGCAGGCCGACGAGAGGTGTTGATCGCATGGACGACATCTCCAATATGGAATCTCTTCGCAGTGTGTCACAAACTTCGGTAGGAAGGCTGTTGAGCATGCTGTTCCGGACGCATGTAACGTCAGGCGGCTTGCGTTTCGGATCCAACATGTTGATGCTCTTTGTGCGCTACGTTTCGCTGCTGGCAGCACATGCCTTGCCCCTTGCCTCAGTCTAGTCATGTGTGGAATCGCAGCTTGCGTTGCGCACAGGCTGCGTGTGACTCGTTGCAGAGCCCTGAGAGCCAGCCCGGCTGAGGAAGGGCCCAAAGCCGCTGCTGCTGTTGACATTCGTTTTCGCAGGCACTGAGGGGCACCCTTTTCGCTCGTGGTGGAATCGCCCTGCTCCCAGGAGCAGCCATCTACTTCGTGATGAAAATTCAAACTGCCAAAGACACTGTGACCGCCGCAAAGTGAGGAGTTACAGTTTACACTCGTTTTAAGCAGTGGACAGGTTCAAAGTTCGCCTGACCTGGGTTTCCAGCAGCAAGAATTGAGCAGGAGCAAAATGGGGCTTGATCGGGGCAGCCTCTCTCTTGTTTCCAATCAGTAATGCGTCGCCAGCATGGCTCGGACGTTCTGCGGAGGGTCAGTCGGAACCTAGACGAGCTGCACATTGCAGCAGAGCACGCGACACGCAATAATATTTAGCTCACCTGGTCTTCGACGTTTGCAGCCATGGCAGAGAAGAAGAAAAAGCGTGCGCCGACTCTGATGCCAGGCGATGGCAGGCAGCACCGGAGAGACCGCACAGCGCCGTTGTCCAACGCGCTGTCGCTGATGGAAGGAAACGAGATTGGCCAGCCATCCTTTCACACATTGAACTGGAGTGGGTCACGGAGCAGAGCGCAAGGTCCTGAGGGACTAGCTCACACATCCAGCTTATGATCCGTTAAGCCAGCGGTCCATCGAAAGTTTACTTTGAAGCACCCCCAAAGGACTGCGACCGAAGCGCCAACAAGGATGGAGACACCTTGGCCTTCAAGCACAAAGGCTTGCGGTTTTGTTAAGCATGGCGGGAGCACACGGTTCACCTCCTGCAGTCCAAATGCTCCGCCTCGCAGGATTCATAGCAGAGCTTCCCGAAGGCAAGACTCGTGATGCACAAGGGCGCACGATTCAGGCCACACTTTCGGCGCTGGGGGCTACTATTTATTGTTTCAGTTTGAGGCACGGTGTACACTGAGAGATTTATCAGGCCGGTAGGTCGGTGTGTTTAGGTGTCCCGTGCAAGGCTCGTAGACCACCCCTGCAAGCAGTGTGAGTGACAGTGATATCGGCTCCCGCAGTCCAGTGTGTACTCGTTCATTTTTCCGTGCTGAGTTGGGAAAGTCTTGCCACCAACACCTTCGCTTGCGGCAGGTAGGCATGCAGATGGATTCAAACGTTGACCCGGAAAGCAAGGTGCGCAGCTTGCCCTTGGAGAGTTTAGATAGAAATTTCTTGTGAGACAGCCGTAGAAATGGGTGCTGGCACTTGGCAGGAGGACAAGCCGCTAGAGTTTATGCTGGGCACCCCGAAGTTGATCGTCGGAATGGAAGCTGTGCTTCGCACGATGTGTGAGAGCGACTCTTGAATGCAGTCACTCGCTTTGATCACTTTGGCATGTAGTGCTACATGGCTCTTGCTGCAGAAGGAGAAAGTCCGGGCCAAAATCCCGGGGCCCCTTGCTTACAATTTTCGTTCGGGCTTCCTGCCGTACGACACAGCGGTCTTGTACGAGATGGAGGTGACGCGAGTGACCCGAGGCTCTGTTGAAAAGCGCTCTGAGCTCAGCGTGCATCCACGGACCCTGCCAGGCAATGGGCTACCTCCACCGGATGCTGCGGTAACTGAGCCCACTGGCAACTTGCCAGGAGTCGTTCATGAGACTGCTGTGCTAGCCTAGTATAGCCTAGTGAGTCTAGTGCATAATGCATCCGACTCTCAAAGTTCATATGCGAGGCACGGGTGCATCCAGCTGGCCGCTGCTCTTGGCCTTGCTGTTGCTCCTGGCCCTGGTGTTTGGAGGCTGCAGATGGCTGCAGGCTGTGCAGGGTGACCCAAGCTACGATGCAAATGAGAGGCATCGCCTTCGTTCTGAAGGGCTCTGAAAGTACGAAAGCCCCGAAGAAGAAGGACTTCGAAAATCTTATTGACGGCGACAGAGCATGGAACAGTCATGTGCTTACAAGGCGAGTGCGCACGCAGGAAGCGAAAAAGGATGGCAAGAAGAAAAGATGACGTGATTCTTGTGGCAGGCTCGTGCTACGGTGTCTCTTTGTGCGTACACGTGTGTGTGTGTGTGTGTGTGTTGTGTGTGTGTGTGAGTGTGAGTGTGATGCGTGCGCAGTCATTGACAGAACCGATGTTGGGAGTGAGTTGGGCCGGCGACTGCTCTGCTGCTTCCCACAAGTGGAAGAAGCACACCTGCGGCAGCTCTGTACTCGCTTCAGAAAAGAAGGCTTAACCGCATCTGGCCGCCAAGAGTCTACCAGATTCTAGGGCATGTGTCGCACCTGCACACCCGGAAGCTATCTCCAATGCTCGAGAAGTTACAAGCATCTTCACCTAGAGCAGTTTCAGGAGGATATCAAGTTTCGACTAGCATCCGCCGTAAGAGCAGGAATGCACTTGCTTGCCCGCCATGGCCAGCATCCGAAGACGGCACGCGCTGAAGTACGCTTGCTTAGGACTTCTCGCCTTGACTCACGGTACGCACGAAGTGATCCCCAGCATGCTGCCCAACTTTGGGCTCACAAGACTGCTGCCAAGGATGGTGCATCGACACTGTGGGGATGTTGGATTCGTCACATCGGCATCTCATGTCGCAATGCAGCGGGCAACTCGTCTGAAGGTCTGCTGGGGGCCTTTGTACACCTTGGTCATGTTGAAGACTGTTGAAGCGCCTTGAATTCCCCGTTTTGGCCCAGTTAGTCCGCGACACCGGGAGCCCGACTCGGCGCGGTTCGCCGCGTCCGCGATGCGGGCGTGCGGCCGGCCTGGGCGATGTGGGCACGGCCTCCAGCGGCCAGAGACTCGGCAGGGCATCGGGCGGCCACGTGGCATGGCATCATCTGTGCGGCGGGCGTTACAGGTCTTGATATAAAAATACTCGTAGCTTTCCAAAATGTGTGGGTAAGCTCCGCAGGTGACCTAGCTTTGGGTGCCGTTCTCCTGGCCTTCCTCGGCACTTACTTGCCACAGGCACCGGGGTCTGACTTGTGGAATCTCTTGAAAGTGGCAAACCCCGCGAAGTTTCAGGTCCTCCGACTGGGCCAAGGCAGCACATGGCAGGTGCCGGACGATGGTTCTACTTACTGGAAAGACGACTGCAGCAAGAAGTGGTAGTAGTACAGTGCATCTGCTGGATAAGAAATGCTAGCTTCCAGCGTTGGGTACCCTGCATTTCTTAACATCCGTTTAGTTCCACGTTTCCGGATTTCTCAGCTCCCGAGTCGTTGGGGGTTCTTCATGTCTTAAGCATTTCTTAGCCGGGCCCCTCGGGCCCATGGAAGTCAACTGAGCCAAGGATCCCAAAACGTTGGGTGCCTAGCTAGAATGAGCTAGAAGGCATTTTAAGATATCGGCTTTTTCGTGCGATCCGGCGGACATGGCCCCTACATTTCTTATCCAATCGCTGCTGTCAGTTTCTCTGACCCGTCAGGTCGACGGCTTTCGCTACTTCGCGAACCGGGGTCGGCAAGCCTTCTCAGACGCCACACACGCGCTGGCTGGGAAGTACCCAGGCATTGAGAGCACCATCATCATCTGTGCCTTTGTTCGCCGTGCTCAGATAATATTAGACATGCACTGGGTCCGCATGTCATAAGTCAGGATAGGACCACCACAGAGCATTCCTGCGAGGATATCGCGACAATGCGGTTTTCACTTACTTTGACACGTTTGGCGGGAAGACGCTCCCCGACATGGGCAGCTACTCCCGCTTGGTGCAGCTTATCGATCGAGGCCGTAGAGCAAGGCGGCAGAGATGTGACCTCATTTGCCACAGTTCGGCAGGCGTGACTGACGTGTATGATCACAAGCGCGGGCTCGAGCTCCGCTTGCGTGAGTTCGGCTGCTCCGACGTGTTTCCTGCCACTTACTTCTCGTCGGCCGAAGCGTTGCAGGCGGTCCCTAATAGTTCTGAAGTTGACTGCGACATACTCCGCGCCGCACTTCGGCCTTCGGCCTTGCACAGGCAACCAGCTCCGAGCCTGATGCATTGTTCTTCGCAAAGCTGCCGGAACAAAGCGGGGGTTGTGGCATCCGAATTCTGCGCCGTGAGGAGAACACGGGCGAAATAAGTTGTCGATGTAGGCACCCTGACATATGACAGCTGTATGTCCACATTCAGCGGTATGCGGGCGGGCGATGCTTGCACAGGACTTGCAGCGCGAAGAGCTGCCCAGTGAGTACATCATTCAACGTGCTGTACAGGACTGAATCGTCGAATGCGGCACCCTGAGAGCTGAGAGGATCCGACAGCTGCATCCTTGCCGGACTTTGCAGGATCTCGAGCTGATTGATGACCGGAAGTTTGTGATCCGATTTTTTTTCGTAGCAACTCGAGCCTGAACTGGATCCGGATTCTCCGCCAGCCAGAATGTTTTGCGGAAGCGGGCTGAGCCGAGGTGCACGAGAAGTGCATCTATCTTCACGAGGTAGGTGTCCTGATCGTGCACGGCGAGAAGTACGACCGCCGCAGTGTAGATATGGTTGTCCAGGCAAAACATGACTGGCCCCTCGGCATGGCAATCGGCCCATGGCCATGGCGTGGCGATCAGCTTTCGACTTCTCACTGTGCCTTTGCGCCGAGGTACGACGACAGCTCCGAGACGTATCTCATACTGCTGCAGTCCGTAGAGCAGGTGCTGCACAGACAGCAAAGGAGGTCTTGTGTCTCTTTTCCCTTCTTCGCATGGCATGTGCCGAGAAACTGTTCTACATTACATGGCAGATTGTTCAGCAGACTGAGTTTTCCGTCGTATGTCTGGATCTGCTTTCCTCAAAGTTTTGAGAGCACACAGGCGCCGCGCTGGCGCAAGGCGATTGCCGCAAGACTTCGCGAGGCAAGCCAACAGCGCTAAGGTTGCACATGTTGCAATGAGCTCGGTGTGGCTTTTTGCGCCCTGCCGACATGTCCGTCGTCAGCTACTACTGAAGTCTGGACTCAATGTCTGATTGCGCCCAAACATCACCCTGGGCCCTTCAACTCAAGATTCTGGTGATGTGGGCGGGCGACGATGTGCGGGAGGGTAGCGCCTCTTTGTCAGTGTGCGGAGGCCCTGCCTGCAATGGGCCCGCTGCTGGACTCCAGCGGCTCCGACCGCTACGCACTGGTGGGTGGGGATGCGCTGATTCAAAGCTCCTTGAGTGAACTTGCTAGGCTTCATTGCGAACATGGGCTGTTTAGTGAGTGATTTACGTTGGGATGTTTTTGAGAAACGCTGATTGGTTCTTTTCAACCCGAGTGTGAATCGAGCCCCTCAGGTTGTCGGGTAAGGTGCTCACTGTAAACACGCAACGGCGGGAGTCTCAGAGCACTGAGACGCCTGTGTAAGGCAACGGCGAAGCGAAGCTCATCGAGTTCAACATGCCCCTGAGCTGGAGTTTCGGCAATGTCTGAGGGAAGGAAGAGCTTGAAGTTTCAGACATTGAGGTACCCCAATCTCTTCAGTGACCAGGACTTTGTCGATAAGCAGGTGTACGCAGTTCTCCTCAAAGACATGATGGTCACGACCCTAGTACTTGGCATCGAGACTTTCGCACTCCAGCAAGAGATCAGTGGCGAAGCGAAAAAAGCCGCAGTCAAGCCTGCAAGGAGCTACTTCTGCTGGGAAAGCTATCGTCCGGTTTTGCCTGGACAATCAAAGGTGATGGATGTGGCGCAGAAAAGATGAGACTCAAGAGATTGGACCATCTGTTCCGATATGAAACTAGGGTCAATCTCGATATGAATACAGAGGTGCATAGTATTTATCATAGTTTCACTGGCTGTAAAAATGCATGCAACCCAAGCCTGGTCCAAACTGAAAGTATTGGATGGAAGCAAGCACAAATCACGCGGGGAGGGGTCACGGAGGTGTTTAGATCTGATCCGTCTTCGTGTTGGAGACTTCCTGTCAAACATGTTTTTTGCGAGTTGTTCCAAGCCCCCTTGACCGTAGACTCTTAGCGCACTTGAATATTTTGATGTAGGTCTAGGACCGGCTCCAAAACCAGCACGGCGCAAGCGAGCGCAAGCGCGATAAAGTAGTGTAAGAAGGTTTATCGAGCTGGGACTATGTTTGAAAATCGTGCGTGCGTAAGAGCGCGCAAGGGCGAAGCAAAATCGATTTTCGAGTTACGCGCTGCAATGATGACAAAGAACAACCGAATTGGGTTGGTTTGAGTGACGTGCTTCAAGCTTATAGCCTGCATTTAGGCGGGTTTAGGGCTGGATATAAGATTCAAAGTATTAAATATAGGTTAAGATAAAGAAGAATGGGAATACGTTCTATATTATTATAAGATTAGGAATAATAGAGGGGCTGTCGGAGAGGAGGCGGTTTTAGCATGGGAAATAGAGTGTCTACAAAAATTGATATATAATAGATTGGGTTATATAGGACTTTTAAATTTCATAGATATATAGATGGCAAACTCATTGTCGCGCTATATCGTGATATAATATGGAGGAGGCGGTCGGGGAGCTGGGCATATCGTATTTTTCATTCAATGCTTCTACACTTCAAACATTGATCTTTCTTATATATAGCATCAATATTAGAAGATATTATTTTTGAGAAATCGTAAAGCGTTAAGGCACGAAAAATTTAATAAAATTATATAAAAGAAGTCTCGTCGTTTGAAGGCCATGGCATATGATTTGGAGTCGAATTTTATAGTGTAATTATCGTTAATGCTATTGCAACACTAATATTGTTCTTTCTAGTGTTGCTGCTGGTATTTATTATTGTCGTTACTATTACCACTATTACTATTATTATTACGATTACTACTACTACTTCAAATATGTCGCGCGAAAGTGAGGACGAAAATTTGCAAAAAAAAAAAAGAATTTATAAAAAAAAAACTTTCTAGAAATAAGAATATTGATTAATATTCAAACATTTCTTTGATTGAATTTTAAAAAAATATATCATAATAAATAGAAAAATATCATATTTTAAAAATTATAAATTAGATTTTACTATTTATTAAAATTCATTTTTTGAAGATCTCGATAAATGTATATTACGATAGTTCGTATAATCTAAATTCGAATTATATTATTTTCATTTTTTATATTTTTTTCATAAATAATATTTATAAATTATTTCTTCTATTCCAGATAAAGTATTATAATTGATTTTTTATATTGAATATAGTTTTATAAATGATTTAGTTCTGCTCAAGTCGGATCGAAATGAAAAAAAAAATGATGGAATCGGATATCTAAATTTATTCTTATAAAAATATTTTATGAAGTAGAAATATCGTAGCGCTATATCTTGTTTCTTGATGGATTGCGTATAAAATGATTCTCGGCTATGATTCTATCGAATTGGATAATAAAAAATCTATATTCTTGATAGGATTTTTTAATAGATATCTTATTTCGAAAAAAAAAAAAGCTTCTTACCTATAATGATCGTTATAATTCGAGATTAGCGATTTAATTGAATCAAGGGAATATTAATATCTTAGATATTATTGAATATTTCAATATAGTTCAATATTATTGAGATATATATGATTAATAAGGATTCGTCCGATTCATGCATTTATTATTTGTCTTTACTTATTTTTATAAATTCTCAGAAATATTGATGATTTGGCGCCTCCACTTCTCGGATCTATAATAGATCTATGCTCCGTCATATATGAACCAATCTGGAGAGATAGGTCATCAGAGCATTGATTTTCGACATGTTAGCTGGATAAAATCACCTTCCAAGTCTTTGCTGCCCGAATACCCGATATATATGTCGATCGCCCGAATAATATACCGATCCTTCATTTCGATAAGCCATAATGATAATATTAAAAATTATCTTTATATTATAGACGCTCCAAAGAGAAGACCATAATTTCGCTGATAATCTTCCGCCGCCTTTGATTCCGCGCCCTCCCAGATCGCCGCAGGGGAATTTGGATTAGATTTTTGGATCCTTCTATCAGGATTTGACGAAAAGGAGAAGATTCTGGTAGCTCTCGTTTTCGATTATATCAAGCAAGGCTTCAGGATTCAAAGGCAATATTTTCTACTAATAAATATATAATTATTATGATCGAAGGTATTCTAGAGCCTTCGAGATCAAATTTCTCGAAAGAGGGAATATAATATAATATAATGCGTGGGAGACGCAACCCTTATAGTCTTCTCTCTGACTGAGAGCAGCTGGCGGAGGCAGGGAGAGACAACTATTGCTACGAATCTTCTGGAAAATAAATATGATATTCGTCGTAATTATTTGAGCTGCCAAAATGATTGTGCATCACAAGAGAGAATCTCCCCCCTTAATATACTGGATTATCCCATAATATAGAGAAGATCTTTCGATAATCTATGAGGGTATATTCCGAGCGCCGCGCGGCTCCAATTATTGCCGGCTCCGCCCTCCGGGCCAAGCCAAATGGGCAGCTAATATGTCCAGTAATGCGGAGGAATACGCCGAGGTGAATCGTCGTGGATCACGACGGGCGAAAATAATTTGCTACGCACAGCCTTCTTGTTCTGAGGTCCGTGGTGGCCTTTGCTTCGGGCCTCGCGGCAGATTACGTGAGTAAGCGACCGATAGCTCCCCTATAATATTATAGATATGAAATCTCTTATAGAAGGATTTCCGGATCGAAAACTTCCTAGACCTTCATTCGTCTCTTATAAAATCTTCTTGTGCGCGATCACTTCCGCCCTAAGCTTTACAACAACCTCCTCTATCATTATTTTAACGAAGACCTATAGATATCCCTAGCCTATTTTCTAATTTTATAATCAAATACGACTCGCAAATTATTGAATTTCAAATCTATAAGAAAATAGAAATCAAAATTTCTATTTCAGTTGCATGCAGATGAAATCTAATTTCTATTTATTAATAGATTCAGAATAGAAAAATAATTTTTTCCAAAAAATCTCATAATATGAAATCAAAAATCTTTTTTATATAGTAAAAAAAATATATATATCGATAAATTCGAGAAATTATTTCTAATTATTTACATATGCTCCTTATAATGATATAAGAAATATAATGAATTTTTAGTTCTGGTATTTTTTATTAATTAATGAAATTCTATAATCGCCCTAAATCCAATAATGAATAATATATAAATGAAATAATTATCGGAAATATGACCATATAATAATCAAATATCAATTGCTAGAGTTGACCCGCTGCTTCCAGCAGCGATATTCAAGTGGAATATGCAGCTTGGCAGTATCCCGGCAACGACAGCCCAAGTCTGAAAATTTATAGAAAAATTAAAGCGCCAGGTCTCAGCACGAAGGTGCAAATCTCATATAGTGGTGCAGTTACGGATAAATTGATATCGAATTCTTGCACGTATTTTCTGGTGCCAAAGTCAGTTACGGTTATTTGGATATCTAATCATATACATTGATATCGATTCATGGTGCCAGAGGAAACCTGGGATTATTCTTTCTTGTGGCAGCCATCCCAAAGGTGAAGCCAAGCTTCAAGTGACAGCACCTTACGACAAATTTCATCTAGAGTGCCATGCCGAAGGCCGAGGCCAGAATTATAACCAGGACACGAGGTTTTTGCGTAGCCTGGGAGAGGCAGCAATAATATAGAGATATAATATCTATATATGTAATTTGTCGCCGGCTGCAACCTGGCTATATAGGAGCCTACGGCAACCATCAAATTGAGAGCATCTCATAATAAACTATATTGAATATAAAGAATTGCCCTTTATGGAGTCCTTGACCGGAGCAATTATCAGTCAAGATCCGAATATGATTGCGATAAATTATATCAGAAAAAGAAATAGATAGATAGAAAAATAAATAGATGGAGAGATAGGTAGCCAGATGGAGAGCCAGAGAGTCAGATAGATGGACAGGCATACAGACAGATATTAGCGTACAAGCGCTACTCCATATCATTTTATATAAAAATCATAATTATCGATAAATCGTATAAATAAATGAGATACGATTTTCTAATATAAGACTATAAAAATATTCTGCATTCAGAATATAAGATATTCGAAAATTATTAGATCTAAATTTTTCAAAATTTAGAGAAGCGATAATTGAATTTTTTCCGCAAACTTCGAGACCGAGGTGTCGAGCTACCCGGATTCCAAATATCTAGAAGTCTAGGCCTAGCCCGAGACCCTCGAAGCAGTCCCGCCCCTCTTAAAATTGCAACCCGAACTTTTAAGTTTTCCAAGAATTTTGGGTCCTAGATCAATCGAAGCGATTCGTGCGCTCTTATTTATAAATATCTCTAAAATTTTGAAATCTTGTCGCACCCTTATGTTATATAGAATATATATAATCGTCATAACAAATTATAAAAAAAACTAAATCAGAAAGATAAATAGATAGATAGAGAGAAAGCAAAACGAGAGCGAGAGAGAGAGAGATAGACCGACCGACCGACGGATAGACAGACAAATATTAAATTTTCACGCTCATCCATAGCACTACATCAGAAAATCCCTAAAATCGATAATCTATATGAATAGATGAGGCACGATCTTCCAATATAAGATTATAAAAGAATTATAATGTATATTCTATATTTAGAATGTAAGTTATTAGAAAATTATCTTCGTTCTCTAAATTTTCGGAAAATTTTCGGTATGTAAATTTTTAGAAAATTTAGAGATCCGATAATTTAAAATTTTCTATAAATTTCGAGATCGAGGCAACGAATTACCCGGATCCCCAAATTTTCCAAATACTTAGAAGACTGGGCCCAGCCCGAGACCATCGAAGGAGCCCTGCCCTCTTAAAATTTTTAACCCGAACATCTAAATTTTCCAGAAATTTTAGGTCCCGGATAAATCCAATCGACTTATTCGCCAGGGTCCAGAAATTTCCCGAAATTTTAAGACTAGAGCGCTCCGAAGTGTGGGGCTAATTTACCCATAATATTTTATAGAGTAGATATAATTATTGAAATATAAGGAAGAAATCTCATAATAATTAAAATAAGTAAATACCTCAATATAAAAATCAAATTCCTTTTAAATCATCATACTAATCTCCGAAGAGATATCTTCGTAAGATGTTGATTAAAGTTCGAAAATACGTTAGCTCACGCCCCTATTCTCATAGTAATGATCGATTTTCCAAATGCTCGTTTAAGAAACCTACCAATGATATCGTAACAAAGGACAAATCAAAACCAGTTATTTTCCCATAAATACCACCACCATGCTTATGAACCTGTTGGTAATCTTTTCAACAAACCTATCGCCTATCTCTCTGCTATGAGAGCGAAAGGTATATTTTGATTTATGCTCAATAAGTAATCTGCAAAGAACTATATAGCTATCGACATATTCATACTAAAATATTACCGGTCTAGCTCGCCTTCTGGATCCTTCGTATCCAGTACCAAGTTCGCCATTGGTTGGAAAATCTGGTTCTTGCTGTACAGGCACCAGACCCAAAATACACAGCAGCCCGGCTGCAGTTTCCGCATGCTTCCACAAACAGCCCATTAAAAGAGGATCTGCCGTCAGTTTACAACAGCAAAGGAAATATGAAAATTCCGTTGGCACAGAATCCCTGCGGCTAGGCTGCCCATCGCAACTACATGTGCAGTGCACTCGTTATCTCGGCCAGGTCACTTCAGAAACGAGGCGCGCGTCATGGCATTGATGACCTTGACCAGCAGACTGCAACCACATTGGCCCAGCTTAAATGGCAAATTGCTACACACCACAGCTGAGGAGCCGTGTTCATCGTCTGCAACTTCGCGGCCTGCGAACGGTACAGTCTGTTAGGAGGGCACCAGGCGGGCACAAGGCATGCTTTGTCTGTGGTTGCACTGACCACTTAGTGCGGCACTCGCTCGAGGATATTCTTCCAAGCGAACTCGTGCAGGGGCAAGTCCGTTACTGCTGTGGCACCCCTGATCTCTACAAGCGGCAATGATTCGCGAGAGCCCTTGCACTATGCTAGGTGGAAGAAAATACCACAGAGGTGACAGGACACTTTGGCAGCATGAGGACACTGGCTGCAACGCGGGACGGGCAATCTTCTGATGCTGAGCAAGACACCGGCTCAGCTGTTCCTCAGCAGCAAGTCACCAAGTGTCTTTCTCTGCCACGTGAGACGAAGGCACTCAAGCTGGGTTCATTTATTGTGCTGCAAAGCTACACGGTGGGCAATCGCAAGCACAGCCACCCTCCTTAAGAGGTTGTACACGGGTCCGCCGTGGTTGTGGCACTGGTAGGTGAAACTGCTGACGTCCTTGGTGCAAGAGCCACATGAGCCCCATCTGCAGGCACGAAGATGGAGCAACAAAGCCTCATAACATCTGATGCCCAGCTGCCAGCAAAAGAATCTCGCTGGGCGAAACTGACTCAAGCAGGCCGCGATGGGTCCAGTCACCTCAAGAAACGCATTCGATTGGACAAGGGCATCGGTACAAAGCTGCAGCTCTGGCTTTGCCTCTTGGGACCCTCTACTTGGGGTGTTGCTGCACTCTGCGCTTAGGCTGTGAGATTAGGCGAGGGGAGTGGATGCATCACATGTCTCAGCTCGTGAAATCAACTCTCACAATTGCAGAACCCCCTCCGCACGACCTCGAACATTCTCAGGGTTTCAACATGAAACAGCCACTACGGAAGAGGAAAGTGAAAGGCTGCACAACAGACAATCTCAATCTTGGGAACCCTACCTAGAGATGAAAGAGTCTTTGAAATGCTCCGATTGCTCGTTCCGGAGGCCCTAAAGGCATAATTCCGGTGCAAGAGGGTTGGATTGACTCTGGGCCGGGATGCTCCAGAGTGCTGCCTCGGCCAACCAGGCACCTAATGGCACCTGTCCCGGGCGAAGGCTGCTTTGTCCCAAAAGTATCTAGTCCCCATGCTTTCATTACTCATTCTTGCATCAACCTCTGCTATGTAAGCAAGTGACCTTGATCTGAAGCATCGCACGGAAAGTGCGATGGCTAGCTAGCTCAGAATCAACACTACAGGGTGAGGCTGCCCAGCCTTGACCAGGGTCGTTGCATGGGAGACACCTCTTGCCTTCGCTTTTCGAAGCTCGGCATGAAACCAAGCCAGATTCAAGCAATTCTTAGCCACGGGACCGACCGCTGAGGATCCCAGGCACTTTGCATCCAGGAATAGTCTAAGTCACCTGAGGCTGGACGTGAGTCAAAGCTTGCAGGAGACCTGATCGAATGTCTGCGGTCTGGTAGATTGGCCATGCCACCATTCACGTTGATGATCGTAAACTTGGCATTGCTGCCATCGACAAAGACTTCGAACGATGCCGGGTAGAATCGCTCCTGGCAGCGGACTCATTCTGCCCATGCGCAACGGCCTAAGCCGCATGTCACTTCTAGCCACTAGACCTCGAAAGCGTGGTGGCAGATCTTGGAAAACAGCGACCGATCCAAGGGTATGATCTGGCAGGGGTGCCACAGGAGCAAAACCAGGAAATGCGAGCAGATGTGACGAATGCGATCCTTGCCTTGCTAAACACTGGCATGTCGTAAAAATGCTTCATGTACAGCCTCAGCAATCGATCCCAGACTAAAGCACATTGGCCGCAGTGTCTATCAATGCTTCCCAGGGCACCTAGCCACAACGACATCATTGCCAACGCGAAAACAACACGAAGTGATCACCAAGGTGCTCGTTGTGAAGATGTATGCGCAAACTCTCTGGCATCTCCTCCCAACCACATAAGGCGTTGTGGTTGATGACACCGCAGGCCAAAAACTATGAAGCATGAATGCCGTACATCATATGCTCACACCATGAAACAAGTGTGATGCCGCGTCCCATCCTTGAGAAACGGAATGTCTCCAATGTGTGGCCTTGTGCAGATGGCAAGTGGGAAATGTGATGAATCTCTTGCCCACGCATCTAGAACCCAGTGCGGGGTGCACATGACATGTTGGGCCACTTCAGCAATGCATTGGCGGGGCTGCTGGTGCATGTCAACTAGGCCGAAACATGAGGACACCACACTAGACTAGACTGTCAACTCCTGATGCCTAAATATGTAGCCTGTATTCCACAAGTCCACAATTCCACGTCGAAGACCTCCCCATGTTAACAAATCCAAGCCAAACGCTGATAGCGTTTGATTGAATACGGCATGACATCGGATACGAAATCTCCCTCCTAGATAAATGTGAAGCGACATGTATTTCCGTGGAGAAGCAGCTCGGCAGCTAGCTAGGCCGCAAGCGCCCAGATTGTGAATGCTGTGCCGAGGTATAAGCAGTGATCCAGCAAATACGCAATGCAGTCGTGCGGAAGCTCACGGAAGACTCTCACGGCCAAACAAAGGACTTGTTGTTCAATCAAGATGCCGTCTCATGTGGAGGCCACTTCCTGAGCGTTGAACATCTCTTTTGGGGCTTCATGATGTTGTGAACACAGCCTGCTGGGGATCAGTATTCAGAGCAAGCGAGGTGGGTTAAACTCAGGCTGGGTTGAGAAACGCATGTCTGTACCGACATGAACGCACATCTGCGTGAACCTTCATCACAGCCAGATCTTCACCGGTTCTCACAAATCTGCCAGGCATCCTTTCTTGAACAAATGTTGTATTCGGCCACTCAAGTCCACGGAGATCATTCGCTTTTCGAAAAAGTTCCTCGAACTGCTGACATAAGGCAGGGTGTTGCTACTGACAGTGCTCCGGCCTCAGCTGCATATCCTCCTCGATCATGCGCGCGTTGGTGATGCGCAGCTGGTTCATGTGATTCGTGATGCCTTTGATGACGGGAGATGGCCTAGTTCTCACCACCTCGCTTTCCAGCTAGGCTGCATCAGAGGCTGCATTCCTGTGGCCTCCGATCTTTAAGACTAACGAACTGAGACTATGACTATGATTGCTCTGATGGCCCCTGCCTGCCTCTGGGTACTTATCGCAACTTCACTGCCCTTCACGCATATGTCTCATGAACATCACCTGTTCCAATATCGCAGCATACTTGGCCCATCGCGGTCACTTAGAGGCTGATGGAGCTGGAAGCCAAGGAGCTGCTCACGAAAGAGGAGAAAACCAAAAGTGCAAAGATCACCACCTCAGCAAGTGTTAGGAAGCAGAATCAGGACCTCGCAACGGAATCCTGTGCGTGATGGATACCTCAAGTTGCGGCCAGGTCACGAAAGCTGCCACACTCCGCTCAAGGACGTTCTGTGGGGCGATGTTGTTCGTAGCCGGTGAAAACCTAATCGATCGACCGCGAAAGCACCAAGCTGCCATGGCTCAGATCCGTGCGCCCAAGGCACTGCGTCAGGCTCCAATGAAGTGACGACAAGTACCTTGACTCGGCGCAAAGCAAGATACCCTTGTGCGGCGCCTCTCTTGCAGTTTTGGGGCAATTCTGTGAATGTTGCTTGCTCCAGGTTGGATGCCAAGATCCACCTTGCAGCACTCAAAGCAAGCCAAGCTAAAATTAAAGGCGACCTGATCCCTGCATTTAAGATGAACCAGGATCACGGCGTCAAAGCATCCACATTGAAATAGGCAATTGCACACCTTCAGTTCAACTCAAGACCCGCAGGGAAGCACTTGCCTGTACTGCTCGACTTATCACGGCACACATTCCCCCGTGAATGCTGATCAGCACTCCGCTTTAGTCGTCTTAGTTACAACTTACAACATCAGCTGGCGTTTGACGAGCAGCCAGCCACAGGCAATGTAGTGGTTGATGAACAAAATTGTCAGCAGAGTCCTGTCTCGCGCAGAATGATTGCAGTCGTAGGTCACACTTGCCTCTTAACTGCAATCCCCGCAGTTGGAGCTCACAGCCAAGGCTCCATGCGATTTTCGAAGCCTCGGAATTGCTTCAAACTTTCACTCCCGAATGGATACAGCATTTGGAGTTCCCAGCTATGACGAAGGGATCTTGGTTGGAGTGATGCCTATACATTTGGAGGCAACCAGCTTCCAATCATAAGTTGCTAAACAGATTCGAGTGGCGATCAGCAAGGAGGGGGATCGAATGTAGTCCACCAGGAAATTGGCCGCCGAGGATGCTTTGTAAATCTGAGTTTGCAGTTCTGTCAGCTGTGATGCCCTGATACTGCGACATCCTGAAAATCATGCTGGTGCAGCTGCGGGGCTCGCAGCAACCGGATCAGACGCAGAAGCCGCAAAGCCCGTGCAAGCCTCTTCATGCAGCCCATGCTCTGCAGACTATGCTTCGTCATTTCCGAGCGACCATCCAAGAAGTACCCCAGGCGTGTCACAGCCTACTCCGAGCCGTGCCTCATTCCCTGACTGCCGGCAGAAGTGGGTGTCTCCCCTGCATCGCATGTTGTGCAGAAGAAACTAGCCGCCGCATTCTGCTCTTCACAGACTCAGATGAAGGTGCGCCTGAGTCTTCTGAAACCGCTACTAGCACCACGACGTCGAGAGCGACGATCCTCAGCAAGATTTCCGAACATGCCACAGTGCTCTGTGATCTTCACTACACGTCGCCCTTCCAAGCGGGTTTGCCGATCCAAGGACGAGGGCTTAAAGCGAGAACTGCTGCAAGGCGGCAGTAGGTCGGGAATCATCCAGGATGTTGCATACCTGAGCTTTTCACGAGATTATCAAAATGCCCTTGGTCAGTGCTTGGTCAGCTTCTGCAGATGCCGAATGATGAATCTGTCTGAGGCCAACGACTCTCGGAACGCGGTTTTGAGCTTCAAGTCGATCACACCTGCAGAGTGTGGACTTTCAGGGATCTCATGGGATTCCTATGTAGCCGCTGTTAGCTGCATCGCTGCGGCTTGCACTCTGAACCCTCGGCTATACTCAGCTACTGTGGCTACTGGGCCTCCCCGGTCGACGCCAGTGATGCAATTGATGCAGATGTCCACCTTGGCTGCTGGAAGAAGCTTCCCCAAATTTGGCAGGGCCGGAAAGAAGGCACTTCAGGAAGCTTCAGTAACAAGTGGGCACCGGGCAATCCAGAAGCCCAGCATTGCACTGGTGATACCTCAGGTTCAGATCATTCGGAAGCACACACGATGAGTGATGCGACCTCCAGACAAAGAGCCATGGCACTGGTGTGCGGTGCAGGCAGGCCGCTACTCAACGCGATGCTCAAGTCACCAAGGTCAAACAGCAATAATGGCATTGCGACTGCCTCCCATGCTACAACCTCAGGCACTCTTCATCAAAGTGATAACAGCATGCATGGCAAGCTTTGCAGTCACGGTACAGCCCAATCCTGGCCCATCCGCCCGACACTTCAAACTCAAGACGCATCCCAGCAGCTATGAGCGTGAGCAATCCCCAGGAGACACGTCCGGCTTTGTAGGGGTGCAAGACGAGCCGATCCAAACAGCCTTCCAGTGCCGTTTCTTACTCACTCGGGCAAAGAGATCAGGCTGCAGGGAAATCGACTGGCCCAGACCTCTACCTCTGGTGGTTGACATGCCGGTCCGATTCTGATCTTCTTCCTCCTGGGTCGCCTGAAAAATCCAAGCACACGCAAATCCTTCCCTGCCGCGGTCGACTCTGCTCGCGCTCTCTCTCTCTCTCTCTCTCTATCATCTGCTTCAAGACACGGAGAGAGTGTGCTTCGCAGACACCTGCTTGAGAACCTCGTAAAATCAAGCAGTCAGATTTGCTCAGGAACTTGCGGAAGTTGCTCGTGCCA
Organism: Symbiodinium sp. CCMP2456; assembly: GCA_905221635.1. Lineage (NCBI taxonomy): Eukaryota > Dinophyceae > Suessiales > Symbiodiniaceae > Symbiodinium > Symbiodinium sp. CCMP2456. The sequence goes on from CAJNDV010002224.1 coordinate 329,285, forward strand.
AAACAGACGTCTCCAGCACCGCTGAGTGGCCATGGTCCCCTTCTTGCTCAGTGGCGTCGTCCAGGCCGACCTCGTGGGCAAGCTGAGTACTCGTGCTGTCTGCCTTGCACCCGAGAGCTCTTCTCCGGTTTTTTCTGTTGCGGTGCCCGGGTCGACTCTCAGAGCCAGCTGGACTTGAAAGCGTTGCCTGCTGGCCCGGCTCGCCGTCTCACTCACCGGCCAGGATCAGCTCGAAATGGGAAGCTTCAACATCCGGAGCTTGGCCGACGTAGCTTCGACCGCCATGGAGTTGATCAACGAGGTAAAACCCAGCTGGCATGCAGCCCCCATCCTTGGCCAAGGTGAAGATAGGTTCCTGCTGTGGCGGCGTCGGCCATGTGCTTAGCACCTTGCATGTGCCCATTGGGCAGGAGCTGTCTTGCACAAGCTTGAAGGGGCATGCTTCTTGCTGGGAACGGAATGCCCGAAGCCAACCTCCAACACGCAGATGATTCACAGGTGTGCATGCGAGCCAGTGGTCATCCCACTTCGAGCTCTTCGATCGGAGCTGAAGCGTATATGTGTCGGCCAGCTGCTGGCCCTTGATGTAAACGGGCTGCAGGGCAACAACAGTGGCCAGAGACTTCGGACCGGGAATCGCCCAGCCCTGCGAGTCCAACGTCAGGAACTTCTCACTGCCACTCCACTTCACCAAAACGCTAGTACCAGCTAGCTCTCCCAGAGCATCATCACCTGCGGCTGAACTAGCGGAGACAAATGTCCAATGCTGCAAGTCCCGACCTCCAAGCAGCGACTTGGAGCAAGAGTCGCCGTCTGGGAGGTGATTCCCGTTCCAGGAAGCAGCCTCGGGATACCTTCAGAATTGGCATGGTACTCTGGCTGAAATAGAGCCTGTCTGCCACTGCATGCGGCAAAAAGTCTACACTGACGGTCCTAGCATCGCGTACAGCTGGGGAAAAGCAGGTCGTGTCACTTTGTTGTTGTAATCGAGGTGCAGACGAAGGAAAGCCCATCGGAGTTCCTTCAAGCCGAGAGCGTAGAAAGCTTGCTCCTGAGATGCAAGGGGCAAAACCATCTCCAAGACCATCCTGGTCCAACTTCTCAGCCACTTCCAGGCTTGCAGCTGAGCTTCGGGAGCCACTAGGGTGCCAACGACACCAACCACAGCATAGATCGCCTCTGTCATTGGGAACTCTTTGGGCTGCTTTCCCAATCAACTATTTCAAGACAAAACATCGCGGTTTCTCGGAAGATGATGACCCAGCCAAGGGTCGAAAAGTCGAAAAAGCCAGCTGGGGAGGTCGACCGAGTGTATGAAACAGCTCTGAACAACCACTGGGGAGCCCATGATCACCTGTCTCACAGAAGGCTTCGTTTTCTGACGTGCCTGTCGGCTTTTGTGCTTGCCATGGACCGCCCTTCCCAAAACTTACCTGGAAAAGTCACTGCAGACCAAGTTGCGAGCCGCACCAGGTTCAAGCTTCGCACCATCGTTTCATGCATGGTGACTGCAACCTTGGCCGCCTTCTCCTCCTCTTCCGCAGATCCCAGGTTCACTCCCACGCGCATCATTGCGGGATCTTTGCTTGGACGCATTGTTGCCATTTCCCGCCTCTCTGGACCAGAAGGCTATTCGCCGAAATCTACAACGCTGTCAGCGATTGGCTGTGGCAGTTAACATGGACTGTGTGCAAAGCTTCGGCCGCATGTAGCAGTAGCTTCGAGATGCAGAAGTTGCCTCATCTGCCAGTACTAGTCGTACGCTCTGCTGAGTCTTGAGCCGCTCTGGATTCGACAAGCAACGACAGGCACGTCTCGTTTTCGCTGGAACAAAAGCAAACGCAGGTCCAAACACCACTTGCTGAGGCAAAGGCCGGATGTTCATGTCCAATTCGCTCTCCGCCCTGGGCTTCGTCTGCCTTACGCAGCATGGGACTCTCTCCGCATCATGATCATTCTGGTGATTATGGTGCTGGCTGCTGCCTCTGCTGTTTTGTGGGACAAAAACGGAGCCCAGATACAAGATGCTGTTGCTGGCCAGCGAGGCCCCAAAGTTCAGGTCGTAGTACATGCCCATTTGGTCCAAAAGCATCGCCTCAGATCGGAATGGCTATTCCGCTGTGTTGCCGGCTCATGTAGGCTTCAATATTCGGCTCGCACACTCTGAAGCAGGCACCAGTTCAGGTGATAGGTCCGACTAAACTCAGGAATCTACCGTGCCATGCGAAACCCAAAGTCTCAACTCATTACCATTCTTTCCACCCAATGCTTGACACACACTTGACTGTTGTCGCACGCCCGTAATTAAAAGGCCTGGCTATGTCGAGAGGCATATTCACCCGTCTTACAGGCAAAGAGATGCGACATAGATATAGCCCCAACTAACCCATTTAAGCCAGAAAAAAAAGTGGAGCATTTGACAACAATGCCGATGACGGGAGTGCACAAGGGCTGCAGCACTGCGAAACATGATTGGGGAAGCTACCCAACCCCCGAAAGCTATGCTCCTAAGCACAATGACAAACAAACCTCGCCTCTTTCTTTACTGTCGCGAAGTCAGGAAAGGGTTGGAACAAAGCCCAAGGCTGGACTACCTGCTTGTCGGATGACCCACGAGACCAGAGCTTTGGGATTCTGAACGGCATCGTCTTCTGGGCAGCTACCGCAGCTTGCCGTCTCCTGAAAGCGAAGTAACAACTCATTCGACACACGCGGTAATACAGTTGCACCATACCCTGAGGCATACTTGCTTAGGGAGTGCTCTGCCTCAGACTAAGAACTCTCTTTCGACACCGGCCTGCGCCATGAGCGTGCCTCAGTGTTGTCTTAACTTAACCACTTTACGTGCGTCTGAGATATCCCCATTCCGGTTGTCAGACTGTCCGGACTGCGTGCTGCTCAGCTACAGAAGTCCGTGTCACCTTAGCTTAGCTTGCCGCGAATTCCAGAGGCCAGATTAGGAAACATGTCGATCACAAGAAGAGATCCAGATTCAGACTGGTGGCCATCGCCCTCAAGGCCTCGGCGCTCACTTAAACATGCTTCTGATCCAGAGCTAATCTCTGGAAAGCTCAGGCTGAGGCAGTCATATGTTTTTAAACCTGAGATTCTTGGCAGCGGGACGGAGCAAGCGCGAAGCTACGGGGGGGCAAAGACACCTCGAGCGCTTAGCCCAGCTTTCCTCTAGCCTTGCCCATATCGTAAGTTGCATGCCGCGGAGCTTGCGAGGAGCTGACTAGTGCGAAACAGTGCTGTCTCATCTGGCATGACCTAGCCATGCAGTCTTCCTCAGGAGTCTTGGTACTCGCTGCCGTCTTCCGCCGTGCTTGCAGGCTGGAGCTTACAGCTGCAAACTTCTCCCTGCCTGACCCATCGCCTCCGCAAGAGGTGTGCTCTCATGCTGCAGCGGAATTCCCCCCTGGCCAAGGCCAAAGTGTCATGAAATCCTGAGCCCGGCTCAGCCTGTGCCATGCCGGGCCTGTGGCTGCAACTCCTCAACCGATTCTCCGCTTTGCTCTGCGACTTCATAACTGCGACCGCAGACCTCAAAAACAAGGCGGGAACGTGGCAGTAAAAGGCACCTTTGCAGACTTTGCGTGTTTGGGCCTCTGATGGACCCAGCCAGCCAGAGGCCTCAGGTGATCAAAGCATATCAAAACCGATGTCTCTGGAACACGTACGAGTAGGTAGGACCGTAGGACGCAAAGGAACTTGGCAGTGCCTTCGCCGGGTCAATTTCAATCGCTCTCTGCGTTGTAGAGAACTTTGCCAGTAACCTGCCGAGTCCCCTCATCCTCAGCCGAGTTCTAGATTGAGACATGTTAGCCCCTTCCATGCCTGGTCTGTAGAGCATCCAGCTCCGAACGCAGGAAAATCTGGCCAAGCAGGGCACAGAGATGCGGGGACCCCGAGACCTGTCGGACCGCCTCGAAGCTTCGAGCATCCTCGGCCATGGCAGCTCGGAAGTCACGACGGTTCCGCTTTCCTCGAGGTGCTACTGATGCCTTTGAATCTCGGCTTATGCCCTACTAACACTATGCAGACGAGGCTACAGGGAAAGCCGAACTTAGACAATTTGGATTTGCATGCTCCGGTCTTGAATTTCGACAAGCTTGAGCCTTGTTTTTGGCAACCCAGCGCGCGATCGTTGTGATGCAAACCCTTCACAGCCGCTGTGATTTACATGTGTTTGCGGGTGACTGCCGCGACCCTTTTCTTCCTGGGACACTGCGTGAGCATCGCCCGCCGCAGAGCCTCGCCGAGAAGTCTGCGTTGCACATTAGAGCGGGCATGTCAGACACGTCAGTGCAGGAAAGGGCGCCCACCTGGACGCTCGTCGCGGCGGTCGCGGGGCCGGCGCCGCTTCTTGGGCCGGGATTCCAGGCCCCCCTCTCCTCCAACAAAGTAAGCTCAAAGACATCCACAACACGGAACTGTTCAAGCCAGAAAAGACTTCTTCAGCACAGCAAGCGAAGCCCCCGACTCACGATCTGCTCGGCTCGGTCCATCACGGCCTGCAGGGCCTCGGTCTGTCGCCTTGGACTCAAGAACAACACTAACCGTCACTAACCATTCCTTGCGGATTAGGCCCCGTCCTGCACAGCGACCTTGCCATTCCACGCACCGATGAAAGGAACGCGGGAGCTCCTTCTAAATCAGACCTCCAGACATGGCTTCAAGGCTTGCGCCCACTCGACCCCTGCCGTGGCCGGGATTCTGGCGGCTGCACCACCCAGAGAGGTGCCTCGCCTTCCCAGGTGCCGGCGGGCCTGCAGGAACAGATCAATCTTGCGAGCAAAGCGGATCTGCACGAGGTCGAGGGTGTTGCCGTGGCCAATGTTCTTGTGCGCGCTGCACTGCGGCCCGGAGCGTCGCAAAGCATGGTGTGGCTGGGCCCTGCTCCATCGGATGCAAGCCGTAGATGTTCGGAACATGGCATTGAAGATATCGCGTGAGGATGTCACGAAGCTGCCACACCTTGAAGCCCTGCGCCACCAGATATCGCCTCTGGCTCGGTCAACGTGAGAGAGTCTCGGCAATGCTTCATGCTGCAAGCAGCAAAACGCGATGCATTTTTTGCAGGTGCTGATGTCATTGTACAGCTGCTTCTAGCCGCTCGAACGACCGGAGTCGCCCAGCATCTCCGCTGAGCCAGTCCTGGCACTACGGAGGTCGTGCCAACCGACAGTTCACAACTGCAGCCATGAGACAGTCGTCTAGCATCGTCTCAATGCATGGGGTTGGCCTCGTAATTCGGCTGCGATGTCGCATCTACTGGCTTCAGAAGAGCCAGTGCTTCCCTCAAATCTGACGGGAGCGGGGAAATCAGCTCCTGCCGAGATGAAAAAGGGGAAAGTGCATAGGCAACGGGGAGCATGAACTGGACCACCCTTTGCAATCAGCCATGTGCTCATGCAAAGTGACTGACAAGGTCCAGTGCGAGGTTGCGCCGACAGGACAGTGGTACGCTAAGAACTGCACCCTCCATCATCCCATGGGAAGACTTGGTCCGTTTAGGTCATTGCTTTTGCTAGTTGCCGGCTGCAGTCTACCATCTGCCGTTTCGATCTGCTCAGTGTCGTGCACTTTCTTGAACTGACATGGCTATAATTGGCTATGATGAGACCACCATGAGATTGAAAGCCGGGAGCATCATGTCCTGCACGGGGCCGTAGCCGGAGGACTCAAGATCTTCCTCGCTGGGCACGTCCCGGAACCTGAAGTGCAAAGCCAGGCCGGGAGTGCGGCATAGCGCGGCAGGTGCTGGGTTTCGGCTAAATTAGCATTGAACCAGGCAGCGCTAAGCGGTAGGTGTGGAGGAAATTCCGAGGGCACCAGGTCTTGTCGTCGTTCAGCCTGTCCTCTGCGTACTTGGCATCCTCGGCGTCTCAGCGATTCTCCACACGTCTCACGTCTCAGCACTTCACATGGGATGCCGAGTATCAGTTATCAACGGGTGGCCGACAGATTGCATATGCACACCTGGGGACTGAGAACGCTGAGGTGAACATGCCGCTTTGGACACCGGGCGCTTCGTAGCTGGGGCGCGTATCTGGTGAGTACGTCCGGTGTGGAGCTTCAATGCCACAAGGCTATAGCGCTCCTCAGAACAGAAAAAATGCTGGCACCGCAGGCCGAACCGGCACACGTGTCCTCTGGCGCACCAGGTCGCTCCAGGTGTGCCAGAGTAAGAAGCTCCTTACAAAGATCTTCAGAACTCTTGCTAATCATCCGCCTTCAACCTGCAGCGCCGCTACACAGCTACCCAAAAACACACAACTGTTTCGAAGGCACGGATACGAGCGACGGGTCCAACTACAACACCGTTTGAAGCAAAGCTGCCGTGAACGAAGGCTTGCCGTTGCTGCCGACAGTGCAGTGCGTAGAGATGGTTCTTCGCGAATTCGGCGCCTTCCGCTTCTCAACTCCTTGGATAGATGAGTGCCAAGACAACGCAGCCAAGCTCGTTGGCCTATAGCAAGCACCGAGAGGGCGCACTTCTCATGGACCTTTTTTGTGCGTCTGGCGCGGTACTGGGATCTGTCACGTATCGTCAGACGGATCAAAATACTGATTATGACTCCTCGGTTTTGGCACAGGTCTTTTGTTGACCTCTTTGATAACTCCCACTCCAACTGTTCGACCGTGATCGCGGATCGCAAACCGGCCGAGCGGAGGGTAGGCACTGAATGTCTCCACACAAACAAGTGCTCGAGGGCGCATCTTCACTGTGACAACGTCGCCAGTCTTGGCACTGGTCGGGTTGTTTTCAGCATCCTTGCCCGTCTTCCTGTCCACTTTGCTCAGTAGCTCCTCGAACTCGCAGGGAACCTGCGCTGTGTGCACGGCAATTGCAGGGCAGTATCCTGCGCGAATCACCCCAGGATGGTTGAGAACAACCACCTGTGCCAGGAAGGTTTCTGCATCAGCAGCTGGATCTGTACTGCCTGAGATAACCATGCCCCTTCGGATGTCCGAGGGCCGCAGCTGTTCAGACTCGTCACCGGAACCCAGACCTACGCTCACAATATCGCCTTCCCTGGCGTCATTCACCGGTTCACCGGCTTTGTAAATCGATCGGACCTCTGAAACAAGGCCGCTGGGTGAGAAAATCACCTTGATTCCTATTCGAATTGAGCCCGTCTCTATGCGTCCTACAACCACGGTGCCAGCCTTAGGCTGGTCATGGACTTTCAGCACAGGTAGTCTCAATGGCTTCTCCTCAGCTGCGTCCGCACAGTTCCGCCAAAATAAAGAAGAGTACCATATTTCGCCATAATCACACATATTCTAAGCCGGGTCTCGGCAGGCCTGTTCATGCTGCCGAGGGCATCAAGCGACTCGATGGCAGTGTGACCGGCGTACCAAGGCATCTCGGCTGACTTGCTGAGCAAATTCTGACCTGAGAGGCCTGCGACCGGGATCACCGGCACATCCTGCGGCAGTCGTATTTTCTCGATGCTACAGCCTTCGCCAACACAGCACAAAGCTCAGGCAATGCCGTCCTTCTGCTTGTACCCCACATCTTTCAAGTAGGCTGTCACTGCCTTTTTGATCTCTTCGAATCTCGCAGCTTCGAACTGCACGGTAAAATCGTCCATCTTTGTGACCCAGACTAGGACATGCCTCAGCTACGAGTACTTTGATGCCTCTGGCCGAGAGCGACTTAGGGAAGGCACTCTCTGAGCCAAGCGTCTTGATGCCCATTGTGAAACAATCCAGAGCCAGCTCTCTGGCCCTTCCGCTTTCCACGGCCATCTCCCACTCGCCGCTTGCGGCCTATGCAAAATGCACAGTTTATGGAGCTCTCATCCTGTATCAAAGTAGTCTGCCGCCAGGTGGCTGACACCACCAGCACCGCGGCATCAGCCAAAGACGTGATGCTGAGAAAATTGCTAACAAATTCCTGCGGCAGGTCTGTCATCTGCGTAAGGAAAGACTCGAAACGCTCGCAGACCAGGTCCTCTCTGCCAGGGGTGTCGAAGGCGGAGTATACGCAAGACTGCGACTTGAACATCTGGAGGGTAGGCATCACGGTCGTGCCCTCCTCTCCTCCCAAACCCAGGCAGGACTGCGCTAACCAGAACACGGAAGACGGAGCCAGTTGCGGCAGAGCTGCTCTCACAAGGCAGGCGGTCAAGCATCCAACCATGCCGGTGGGATGGGCGTCCCAGCTCCCAGGCCAAGTCCTGCCCGGAAAGGATGATGAGCAATCGCACGTATGGGCATTTTGGCGATCCCCATCCCCTCCATTGCACATATGACATACCCGTATTCCAGGCTAAGAAACCACGACGAAAGGACGCGGGCCCCTTTCTTTGAAGCACACCCTGCGCTCTTGTGGCTGACAGCGGCTAGCAGCGGCTAGCAGTTCTCGGGTTCGGCCCCCGAGGCACATGCGGTGGACCCCTGCCCGGCCTGGCACTGCTGGTGCTCCTCCGCGGGAAAGGCACCGAGCTCGGAGCAGAGCCGCGAGAGCAGCGTGGTCTTCCCGCATCCCGTGGGCCCCACCAAAGCCAGGCTCACCTCGCTTCAAAAGCCTCCCTCTCTCATCATCTCTCCTCTCCCCTTTCCCCCCTCTCTCTACTGCCTGTGGCTTGCCGGCCATGGCGACCACGAGGCGAAGCGCACATCGGTGCGCGAGCCAAAACTGCGGCAAAATCCCGGAAGCGTCCGAAGCCAAAGGCCCCGAAGCTGCAAGCACACACAAACCAGAAACATGTGACCTCGTGTGACTGGCAGCTTGCCGCTCAAGCTGAGCGACGAATACGCTTGTGGATCTCGCGCAGTGCATGGTCGACCCATCCATGAACGATGCAAACATACCTCGAATGCCGAGGCATAGACAGGCACGTCCTCTGACCGTGGACCGACTGTCGAGTGAGAGTGAAGACAGGCTGGGTCCTGGGCTCCTTGTCCACGGAGTATTGACACCACTGCAGTCGCAACCAATACGCACCTGAGAGCGAAGCCTTACCCTAAAAGCTCTTCCTCTGCTACAGTAAGTCTACTACACCTGCACTGCCTTGGAGATGCTGTGACCGCGGCCAACATAGCTCTTGGCGCAGACCAGCACGCCGCTGGTCTGTGCATCCAGTCGATGCCTGCGAAATTCCCGAAGTCGAGAAACAGATGAAAGACGCCAGACCATCTAGACTCCTAGACGAGGAGGGTCTGAGTACTCTGACATTGCCACCACGAGGCAAGAGGCCATAAGCCTCTTGAGGATCCGTGCAAATCCTGAGCTGCAGCGGGACTGAACGGCCCTCCGATTTGCCGTGAACACTCTGGTTATTCTGCAACTCTCGCTGCTTCCAGGAGCGGATACCTTTGCGACATGTGCTTCTGGATCCAAGCCTGCAGTCAAGCTGTGTGACACTTTCTCTTTCCTTTTTCGCACAGCTCCCAGATGCTCCCCGGCAGTCGGATATTGTCGGCCTGGACTCGCGGCCTTTCAGCCGGCTCTTCGTCGCCCTCGTCGTCATCCTCGAAAGGTGTGGCTGCTGCTGCTTTCGTTGCCTGCAGGCATGAGAAGTGCGCACACCTCTCGTCCTGAACGCCACTCTGCCCTGGGATTCTCTCTAGGCCTCCTTGGCATCCACGGAGACCTGCCAATGTGCTGGCTTGAAGAGGGCCATCCAATGCTCACCTTCCTGCAGGAAGGAAGGCTGTCACTCGCACCCTGAGAGCAATGTGCGCGCTTCCTTCAGGATGCACGGGCTCTCCAAACCAGTTTTCGGCTCGGCCACCTCCAGGCCTCCACTGGCCTTGGCTGGAAAAGTCTGCCAGCTTGCCCGTGGCGGGATTTAGCTTCTCTGTGGCCTCCTGGCTGTTCTCCGCATCGCGACTCCTTCCCAAGCGCAGGGCTGCGCGCGTCACCTGCCAAAAACAGTCTTCAAGAAAAGGGCACTCTCTGACAGCTCCGGCTTCGACAGGACCTGGCAGCGCATGTCGTCATCCAGCAGGCGAGCCTCAGATTCACCTACGATGATGGCTCAGAGATCTCCGACACAGACGTCGGCTTTTGCTCTTGGCCGAGGAGCTGTGGAATAGGCCCAACAGAGTGAAAACAAATGAATAGGTTGAAAATCATCCAAGCCTCGGCATGTGCTTCTTTTTGCCGAGGCTAGGTTGCCGATGCTTGCATTCTGAATGCATGTGAAGAAGCGCCGTATGGCTTCGCCACGGAGGGTGTCGAAAAGCTCCAGCACTTCTGGGGGGATGTCAACCTGTCGGATTATGCCAAGCTGGGAAAGCACACCGATACCGTCTCAAAGACCAACAAAGTCAGCAAATCTGCTGCAAGCTTCACACTGCGTGCTCCGCATGGCCTCCTCTGAACCTTCCGAAGGTTTTGAAGTCTCGGCCGGCGCCTGCAATCATTTGGCTGAAGCCCCCTTTCAGCCAGTAGCTGCATCGCTCGGTCCACCTCCGAGACCGAGGCGTAAGCGCTCCGGGCCACCCTCTGGCTCCAGCTTTGAGAGCTCCGAGGATCGCGACACCACGCAACCTGGATAACTGAACAGATCTCGAAATGCAGGGAAGGAGAGAGAGGGAGGGAGAGAGATGGAATGTCTAAGCCCTCCTTTTAATTCTCGCAACTCGGACAATTCCTTTTTGTGACCAAGACTACATGCATTGCCTTTCGGGGGGGGGGGGGCACTGCTGGTTCTGCTGTCCTAGATAGTTTCCTCGTCCTGATGACGTTCTGCGTTGCTTACAATGACAGGTAGCGCCCATCAAGCCATGCGGGCCTCGTGGCCTTTTGGCTCGCGGCTCGATCTTCTTTACGATTCACATCCACCGTATCGTGCAGACCCATGGACGAGCGATGACAAGCGAAAACTGCAGCAGTTCTTTTTCTTGCAGTGAAGCACATGAAGCAATTCGCGCAGATGCGGCATTCACCTAGGAACGACTTCGGAGACTTGACGACTCCGGATGGGCAGCCGGGCCAAAGTGATCTGGCGCCGATGCCGCAATTTCCGCGCCATCTTCGAGCATGATGTGTCAAAAAAGCAGAGGATCACCAAAAGCAGGAAGAACCCCTCGGTGTGTTCGAACAACAGCTCCACGAGCAGCGCGAGCACTAACGAGGATTCAAGGTCCTCACAGAGCGCTTACAGTATCTTACAGTTTCAACACTGGCTTCCTCCCCTTTATGCTGGACCCAAGGATTCTCCCTCCCACGGTTGGTGCAGGTCCTGGTGCATGTGCCTCTGGATGAGCAGAACGGATCGCACAACTGTAGATATGGCCAACACCATTAGAGCTTTAGAAGCAATCACGAGCACTGCAAACTTCAGGTTGCCATTGTCTAAGCTCCCAGGCATGCTTCGCACAGATTCCAAAGTGCTCTGCCTCGGAAAGCTGGACATCCGTGGCACGAAAGAGCTCGGCAATGGTCTCATCGCCACATCAGTCGCACTCACCGCCGCATCCTGGAGGGTGCTGTCCCCGAAGTCCGCTCGGCGGGCGGACGGACTGCGGTGGTCGTAGCAAACGGGGGAGTCTGGCTCAAATTCAACCAAGGTGTTCGCGTCCACTGGCGACTCTGGTGGAGGGGACTCCGGAGATAACGGCACTTCCAGGCCGCCGTCAGTCTGGAAAGTATCTAGCCGAGTGTCTGAAGTACTAGAATCCCTTCTGCGAAAGAATACCCCTGCACTAAGCAATGCTGAAAGCACAAGGAAGTTTACAGCACTGACTGTCAAGTTAAAGCCACTGGCCTCGCCCACTCCAAGAATGCAGCTTTTGTTGCCTTCTGGCGTGGGTACCCAGAGACAGCACGGCAGAGGTGCCAAAATGGCAAACCACAGCAAGTACTTGGCAAGCCTCATCGACCGAAAGTTCTGAAGGCTGCAAAGTGCCATCGATGCCACTATGATGTAGCTTTGTATCTCGCAGTAGGCCATGATCCGGGCAGAGTTTAGGTCGCACACATCTAAAGCAAGTGCAGTGATCAGGTTGGCTCCCGCATGCACGAAGCAGGCCATAGCATAGCACGGCAGGATGACATGTGGAAAATGCCACCATGTGGATGTCTTGTCATGAAGTCGGAACAGCAGCAGCGATGCGGCTGTCGTGGCAAGAGACACGACAAGTGCTGTGACTTCGCTGTTTTTCAGCTCCGTCTCCACTCGTTTTTGCTCAACTGTGTCACTTTCAAGAAGCACAGCGGAGGCTATGAGCATAGGAATTGCAACCATGATGCCAATTGACACAGCTGCTGCCACTACTTCGATGTGTTGACCAACTCGCATTGCCACGAGCATCGGCGCTGATGAAGTGGGGATGCAGCCGTACAGGAAGGCAAAATTGTGCCACTTGTTGTTCTCACCCCCCGGCAGAATGAGTTCGGATGCTGCAAGAGTCAAGTACGGGCAGATTATGTTTTTGGCTATCACCAAGGCGATGGGAACGCCAAGCAGGTACATGCTGCCACCCTGTGGCTTATGTCCTTCCGTCCTGTCAAGGGCAGTTGCTAAATTTGCCCCCGTCAGCATCAGCGCCGTCGTAGAAAACGGTTTTGTGAAGAAATCTATTAATTCGCTGAGCGGAATTGGGACGATGGACGATCCTGCGGCCTGTGGTGCAATCAACCTGGCCGCAGCCTTGTAGATCACTGCGAAGGCGATAGCGCACAAGAGTGGGTCCTGTGCCAATTGCTTCAATATTCGACCACACTGCCTCCGATTGGAGTGTGTATGTGCAGGGCCTGGAGCGGTGAACGAGGCCTCGCTCTGTCGCTGCTGAGCGGCACCAACACCAAGCATCGACAAGCTGCATACTTGGAAAAACACATTTTGGACGACGACGTTGGCAACCAAATTTGTGACCCCCTTGTCCGGATAGAAGGCCTGGATAATTGGAAAACCGAAAACGAAGTCATTGGCTGCGGTCACATGAAAACTGAAAATCGCAGCAGAAATTAGCGCCTTGTCTCGTGACTCTTTTCGGCAGCCAATCCAACTTGCTCCACAAGCCAGCACATACACAAACAACTTCCCGATAGTGCAGCTAACAATAACTCCCGGCTCCATGTCATCTAGGTCTGCAGTTGCCACTGCCTTAAAGGCAAGCAGTGGGAGTCCGATTCGCCCGGTTAGAAAGGCAAGGCCTTGCTTTTCAGTCACCCATCCCAAGCGGAATGCCAGGAATCCCAAGAGCAAAGCACTGCCCAACTGAATAATCAAATCAACGGTCTGTACGACGAGGTTCGGCATTCCTGGCTCTCACTTTCATGGGCCGCCCAAAGAAGAAATAAAATTGACGGAAAGCTGTAGAGCCGAAAAGTTTCACATGAAATCAGCAAGCATGGCACAGCGCTCTGAACAGCTTGCACAGAGAAGTACTGACACGACGGAAAGCTTCACCGATTACACGGCCTGACCTGTACGAGTTTAGTGCTATCAGGCGTTCCAGCCTTCTGCCACCTCGCCCGGCATCGTGCAGTGCAGAGCAGCCGCAGCATGGCGGCAACTCTACTGCATCAGGATTAGCTCAAGTCTGAAATTCGTGCCGGACTGCGTGCGACGTACATGTCTGGGTACCCACGACAGGTGCATGTTGAATCATGAACGTGGAATGTATCTAACTTGTGTCGTTCGATCCATTGAGCACCGGCTGCGACAGCCTGTGGTAAAGCCAAGCAGCCACGTGTGTCCACCTGTGATAAGAGTAGGATCTGCAGACGAACGAGGCTGCCGCTCAGAGTTCACGACCCTGCTGTGGCGTGGCTTGACAATATCCACTTGCTGGAAAAGCGCCGCAGCCTTTGGAGAAAGGGAGAATGGCTGACTCATGCACGATTAAACACAAGTGATGCACGACAAAGGACACGTCACAAAGAGAGACCGAGAGAAAGAAACACTATGTTGGTCCTGTCCTGTGTGGTTTTGCTGGGGCTAGAGCCACATAGAGCAGGCTGCAGCTGACCTGAGCATCTAAGACAGCGGCACAGTGCTTCTTGTGGCGGAGCAACCCCCGCCCAGATTGCCTTCGATTGCTAGGGTCAACACATGTGTAAAGGTGTCGAAAAACTTGCAAATGAAGCACCCTCCTGCACGTGATCATGTGTGATCTAGCTCCGCTTGGCCACAAGGCTAACGGCTCTGTTGGACCCTGGCCTTCTTGCAGAGTTTCGAGTGCAAACCGCACCTTCAGACAGTTTTGACTGCTGTGCACCCTGGCTTGCTGCCAACGCAGCAGATCATGGCGGCGACACATTCTCTGCTGGACACAGTATCAGAAGCCGACACTGCGCAGAATTTCTGCAACGCATTGCAACGCCGAGGTCAAGACGATTGCGAATGATTGCGACAGAGCTCTTCAAGCTCCGCACACTGCTGGCGCATCTGCCCTGTTCGACACGAACTTCGATTACTCAGACCTGCACAAATTGCGGGTAGAGTCGGGTAGAGCGACTCGTGGCTGATAAAGTGCGCAGTCATTGCATGGGTCCCGGCAGACATATCTCAGCAGGTGGTCCATGGATTCGGGTCTACATCTTCGTCTTTGGGGACCCGTGACACCGTGTAGTGGTCGACATGACCACTTGTCTGGAAAAAATGCCTGAGAAGCCGAGCTGTGGGAGCGTTCCGGCTCTCGGGCCTTAAAGTACAAGTCAGTCAAAACTCAAAACTAACGGCCGGTGGCTCGAAACCTACATCAGCCGAACCTACAAGTCGCAAGAAGTTTGCATCTTGTCTCCTTGCAGCAAATCGCCGAAGCTGCTACGGCTTTCGTGGAGGTCAATCACTGTCAGTATGTACATGCCAGCTTCGCCCGGCACTGCAAAGCTCTGCAGTCTGCCACATTTCGAAGCCCACGGCGGCCTCACTCCAGTTATTGGAGCTGCTGGACAGCATCCTGTGCACGAGGTCTTACGAATCTCTTCAGACCCCAGACAGAAAAACCTAGTTGATGGCGGACTTCTAATTTTCACAGCCACAAAACGCCAGTGACCCCTCAGTGAGCCGCCCTTGCCCCTCCCCTAAGAAGGAAAGGCTCCATGACTCATTTCAAACAGAGCGCTAGGCTAACGTTCCTGCTCAGACCGTGCTGCCCCGGCATGGGTCGCGAGATTAGTTTCGCTTGTTTATTCATCGGTGCGGCTTGGTGTTCTTATCGGTTGCCCTGCTGTCTGCGACCTGCCCCGTGACTGGGAGAAAAGGCTTTCAAAAAACAATCTCATTTGGGAGTTTACTTCACGATGACTCGCGCAAAATATGAATGACTGATGGTTTCACTCCTGCCTGCGTGCCTGCTTGCTTGCTTGCTGGGTTGATGGCTGGCTGGATGGCTTCCTGCCTGGCTTGCTTGCTCGCTCGCTGGTGGCTGCGTGCTTGCATGCTTGGCTTGCTTGGCTCGCTTGGCTCGCTTGGCTTGCTTGGCTTGCTTGGCTCGCTTGGCTCGCTTGGCTTGCTTGGCTTGCTTGGCTTGCTTGGCTTGCTTGGCTTGCTTGGCTTGCTTGGCTTGCTTGCGCTTGCTTTATTGCTTGCTCGCTTGCTCGCTTGCTGGCTTGCGTGCTTGCGTGCTTGCTCGCGTGCTGGCTTGCTGGCTTGCTCGCTTGCCCGCTTGCTTGCTGTCTTCCTTGCTTGGAAACCCAGAAACGGATAAAAACAGAAGACTGCACCGATAGAAACTACTAAAATAACAGCACCACCCACGAAAGAATGGTGTAGCCTAGCGTCTAGCGAACACAACCCCTAAAGGGACACGAACACCTTGTTGGCAGGTTCGCATGGACCATTCCTCCCACCGGCGTAGGATGACGGACGACCGAGCTGAAAATAAAAAAAGTCGTGAGGCCAGAAAATTAAGGTGAGCCGAGCACATCCGAGCCGCGAACCCCAGCATCTGCCCCTGCTTGCACTGCCAACCCAAAATGCTCTTGACGCAAAATCTCCTTCGTTCGTCCCATGCCCTGGACATCACGAAGATCAAGGAAACAGCCTCACACCACAGCGGGCCTGGGTCTGTGCTGCCACCTCCGCAAGCACCGGGGTCTGCGCTGCCACCTCCGCAAGCACCGGGGGCTGAGGCGTCTTCAGCGTCAGCTGCTCGATGGCATCCTGCAAGCAGAGCGGCCAACAACAACACAGCTTGATGCCACCATGGGATCGGCAATGCCATCGAAGGCTACCACATTCGTAACGAGCCAGTCCTTTCCAGAAACCACCTCTCCGGCAATGATGCCCACGATGGCAAACCTCAAGATCAGCTCAAGAACGCAACACGCACGCTGACTCTGTCTCGCCACGATTCCCCTTTCGCCTATCGGGGCATCTCGTCTGGCCAAGTGTCATGGCAAATCGGCCGTTGTTCAACTCTCGCTCTCGCATGGTCTTGCTGTAGGAGCCTCTTGGCAGAGGCAAAGTCGTGGCGACGGCAGACGGTGCAGAGAATCACTTCTGCAGCGCCTGCTCCGAGGCCGGTCTGCGACCATCCGGCCGGATCTCCGAAATTTCCGGGCTCCTTAGCTTCGAATCCACGTTGTTGGCGACCGACCGAACGCAGCACGTCCTACCAGCCGC
>CAJNDV010002225.1:0-16611 GCA_905221635.1 Symbiodinium sp. CCMP2456
CCGGCCCCACCCAGCCAGCCAAGCCCAGCACAGCTCCGCCCATCCGATGTAGTACACTCACATGATTATTCGTTCGGTCGTATGAATATGCCTTTCCTTGTACTTATTGGTTGACGATATCCGCGTTGCGCGTGTCTGCATTCGGGTTCGTGGCCCCTATCAGGTTTTCACAAGGGACTCGTCTGCTGCCCTTACTGCCCAGCTCGACCCACAAGACAGGCTTTAGATGCTACCTTGCACAATCCTGTTGGAGACCGGATGCTAAACGAATCTAGATCCCAAACAAGTGATAGCACAGGCGCAAGCACTTGTGGTTCTGAGTCTTTAGATTTGAGGGGGAAGCACGTTTCAGTCCGGACGGGCCTGTCGTCCTCGATAAGTCTCCTGTTTCTTCTCGAGCCTGGGACTGCGGAACACAAGAGTGTGGGAAACCTCTAGGGCATACAAAAAGCTGGCATGAACTCCATGCGCACTCTCGCATGCAACACAGAAAGCTAGCATCTTCAAGAGGCTTCAAACTTTTACAAGCCCCCGTCCCAGTCACCATTCACTAGCCTCAACAGCATGCCTATGTCTATATTTCACTAACCTAGCGGCTTATGATATGAATGCCTCTACCTTCATCAACCACCTCTTGCATCATGTAAAAGCGTTTCGGCTCAGAAGCACACTACATGAGCAGAGTCGGTCCAGTGTCCTTGTGAAAGCGGGTTTCTGCCATAAGACCAGTGTCCGACAAATGCGCAATTGTGGAGGGTCGCATGACGCCACTCCGATCCAGTGTGTTGGGTTTGGGCTTTGTTCAGAAAACACATGGTTCTCACAAAAAGCAAATCCAGTCCTATGTTACAATCATGTCAATGTGGGTTTTCCGCACCGCCATATCCGACACAATAGAACTACCAGCTACTTACCCGCCGCTTAGAAACTGGCCGTTGTAGGAAGCACGTGAGGTTGGGCTTCCATAGATACACGAGCTCTCTTCCACAACATGTGCCAGCGAGGTGAGTTCGTCGGATACCAGCAATGGCATTGCAGTATTTCTCCGACATGCTGGGTTCGGTTTCATGGCAAACAAACAAGCACGAACAGCCCAGTACTGGCCCAGTACCAAGTACACTGATCGCTGAGGCGCTGGGAGACAAAGGCATTATAGCTGAGGATTGGCCCAGCGAAGAAGAGCGGAGCGTAGCCCAAATAGGCAACAATGTACCTGGGCTGAGAGATGCGTTTCGGACTTTTACCGTTCAGTATGTCTTGCACAGGCCAGCAGCCGCTGTGCCTGGGTGCGAATCCGAAGTGCCCCTGTGCCGCCGTTTCACCCCCAAGCTGTGCTCTCCCGGCCAAGAGGACGGCGAAACTTTGGATGTGTAGCGATTTGCAGGCATCAGCTTCGCAAGCTCTGGGCAATCTTAGAGTCGAGGCGACCTTGTCGGCCCCTTTTTTTATCGAATCCCCATCGCCAATTTAAATCCCCACCATCAACAAACTCGACAGACACTTCGACGAGGCCTCCAGGAGTACTTCTCCGGCGGCAGGTTGGTCTCCGCTCGCCGTATGAGCTCAGGCTTCGACTCAAGATTTCGCACGCCAGAAGGCAGTTCCTCTGCGAGGGAAGCTGCAGCACTTGAGGGGCTTTGCGGCCTCTGATGCAAGAATTCGGTAGTTTGGGGCGAAATCATTTGGGCCCTAGGCCAACTGTGAAGCACCATGTGATGGTTATTGTGTGAATTAAGATGGAATGGTAAGAAACGCTTACTGTGGGCGGTTGTCGCGATTCGAGGTCTTGTTGTGCAGTTGCATGCTACCAGAATAAGCACGCGACATTTCAAGTTCCAACCTCATGTCGCGACCTTAAAGCCAACCTCGAGACAAGCGAATGTCGGAGCAACCACGCAGAGAGACGACGGCTGAACATTGCCTAGAGGCTTGCTTTGTGAACTGCAGGAAAAACTCAAGCTGCGGCTGCCGACATCGCCAGAACAACGACAGTAGACGAGTGACGAGGTCCCGTAGGAACAGGGTAGTGTCGTAGCAACCGCCGAGGTTACGACCGTCAATCCCGAGAAGTGTGTAGTCAACGCTACGAGGTGTTCTTGCAAACCTATCAGGCCTTGTAGCTCCAGAGATCGTCAAAGGCCAGGGAGATCAGCTTCCTGAAATCACAATCACAAGCTGCGCTCCGCCTGGTGCCCCCATGCCCCGGTCCCACAACCGCTGTGGCGAGGGCTTGAAGTCCCACTTCTGACAGATGCCGTTCCAACCCTGATCCAAGGTTGTTTGCCACCAGAACTCTCCATGACACGACACAGCGGACAGGACAGGGAATTTGTCGGACAGGCTACCATACAACAGCCGGCATCGCATCACAGAGCCGATGAAACGAATCATGAAACTCAGGCCACTTCCACCCTAAACCTCAAGACGAAGTACTCCCCGAAGGGCATATTGTCAAGCTGTTGTGGTCGAGGTGCAGCGCCATGAATCGAAAGCTGATCCAGGGTGCCAAGCCCTTCAGAATGAAAGCCTTGGAGGCCCCGGAAGGCGGTGGGTCGGGCAATGACACGGTCTCAGCTTTCAGCCAGACGGACTGGAGCTTTCAACTCGACTCAAGTTTAAGGAGTCTTCTTGGCGGTCTCAAAAGCGCTACGCCAGGCCCCGAGATTTGGAAGTCCCGGCCTTCCTTGCATCCAACAACCCGTCGACATGCCCAGCCCTGTGGGATTTGTAGGCACACATGCTAACTCATCTTGACCCCAGTGCCCAGGCGCATTCGAGATGGAACACACGGAGCTATTTCGCACCGGCTGGTTCAGCACGTCACCGCCTTAGGGTCTCATCCCTAATGGACCTGATGCAGCTTCCAACATACACTACAAAGAACCCCGAAATTCCAACGCGCAACTCCTGCATTATGTGCGCTCTGCCTCGCCTGTTGTGGAACAGCCAATGCTGTTTCTAGTGATTTGCCTTTTGCCATGTGTGTCCTTATCCACGACTTATTGCAGACGATCAATGTAGCCGCTGTGATGACCTCCTACAAGTGCTTGAGCTTTCAGCTTTCCCACTGCACGCAAGATCCGAGACTCCAGCACCGTCACATGACTTCTTAATGACTGGCTGGGCAAGGCCTTAATTTACCCTCTGCGAGCCCACCGCACATTGTTCGCTCAAATCTTCTCGACAGCCGTTGTTGATAGGCCGATCGTTTTCGTGCAGCAGGAAATGTCGAGACAGTAGTCGGATTATACTTCCGAGACAAATCGCGCAGAGAACTTGTTGTGCCTCAGTGGCTAGGTGCGGGGAGCCTACCGGAACCCAACGAGAACAGCTAACAGCTCAGAACGACTCGTGGCGTCGGGTTACCTGCCTCGCTGTTTGCAAGGAGGCCAACGCGCTGGGGTGGCCGCTGTAGCAGTTTACTGGAGTTGCATGCACCACTCTGACAGCCCGAGACCTCTCGTCTTCAAAAGACCGTTCGAAGCCGAAGGCACAAACCAGGCTCTCGAGCAAGCACCAGCTCTTGAAGCCCTGCGGCTCACAGAAAATGGAATTAACTCTTCAGGGATAAACCCCTAAAAGCAGACTCACCTCCGGCTTCAGAGCGGTGTAAACTTTCAGGAGAGGCACGCAAGGCTGATGAAGGGTCGGGCTGTTGTCTCGGAGATGGCAGCTAACTGTGCAGGGCGCAACTGGCATCCAGGCGCGCACACACCGAGTGTAGAATGAGGCGAAATGTGAAAAGACTGACTGCTATGCGCATCGCAAGGCTCTTCTCTGAAGCCTAGATTGGAATCTGGCCTACCTCTCGTGATACGAGTTTGAATCGCATCACTTGACTTCATGAACAAAAAATCAGATGACCGATGGATACCAGCCCCAAATCCAAACTTCAATCGGCAAGATCTATCAAGGAGCGTGTTGGACGCAGGCTTTGCCTGATCATGGCGCCATCCAGGCACTGCATGCGTGTGAGCACCAAGGAGTCGGAAAACTGTCTCCATGCAGATAAGCACAAAGCACCATACCTTTGGCGAAATAAAGCTGGAGCTGCTGAACTTACAAATTGCCGGGTGATGATTACGGAAACCATTGCAACAGAACTTCACATGACGGTGCTACAGCACGGACAACCTCTGCAAGACGCACACCTGCACCGGAAGTGAGCGAAAGATTCCAAATACAATTTCAATGCGTCGGTCAGGAACGAGGGTCTGTTATTTTCCGACCGGTGGGCTGCATGCCGTGCATAGGCGCGCTCGTACACCCAATGGCGCGCAGTCCAATTCTACATATAAACGAAAGCCCTCATGGCAGCAGGACAGCAGGACCGTAAAAGTGAGGAATCTGAGACTGATTGTTGTTGTCTAACTAGTTATCTCGTGCCACGCTCACAGCTATAAATTACGTTCAGCTCGCTTAAGCCCTGAAAACAACAACTGTCATCCTCAAGGGCACTGTGGCCAGTGCCACTTCAGGACTGGCATTCCGCAATGCTCGCGAGAGTGCCATGCACCCGGCACCCATACCAGCGATCCTTGACGTGAGACTGAGAATGCTGCGAGTACAAGTAATACGATCCTACGGGCAACCCAGGTCGACATCACGGTAGCTGGTGCAGAAGAGCAATTGAAAGTCCTGTCTCGAATTCCAAGTCTCGCCACAAAGCTGTGCATGCGAGATTCAAAACGGTGCCGATGAGACCATGGGAGATGCCAACAACGATAATGCCTTGAAGGACGGTTTGGGAAGCGGAACACGAGTAACTGCGGAAGATCGTCTACTGAGCCCGAAGTGCACCAAGAACTACACCTTTCGCCCCCACCCCCTAGCGGCCGTCAACCTTATGGTTCTTATGTGGCCGCCTGATGGACCATGCTAAACAACTCAGTCTGCTTTTTGCCAGGTGCCAAAGACACAACGGAAGCCGACACGGCCAGACTCATTCTCTTCCGTGATCTTGCCCAACCTGGAAGACGGCCATGGGTGGATATGACCCGAGCCCCTAACTCTGGTGTAGAGTTCCAAACATCACAATATGACCTGTCTCAATACTGCATGTAGGACAAGAGAGTTCCTGCATTGTGCCGCCATTGTTCCTGGGTCTGTTTGCAACCATGTGTCGAGGGGGCGCTTGCAGAGTCTCTAAACCACTCGCATCTGTATCGGTTCGTCCCTTGATGCTGCTCCGTTCCTTCTTCTACTGCGTGTGTTCCCGGTTTAAACAACCCTAGATTCAACCATCGACTGATTGAGTGAGCGAGTGAGCCAGTGATGTGCGTCTCTGTGTGTGTGTGTGTGCGTGTGCGTGTGCGCGCGCGTGGAGGTTTCCGCATGCCCGCGAAAAGCCGCTCTTCGCCAACCCGTCGAAATCAAGTTCTGTTTCGGACAAGACTCAGAAGGAACAACACCATCAGCACCAGCAGGGCCGGCAAGCTCTGCTTCCAGATGGTGTAGCTCTCTTCCGCACGAATGTCCTGTTTACGGGAGTAGAACCCGTGTGAGCAGGCAATGTGCAAAGGTTTGGAGCTTCATTCCCCGCCAGCCTTTGCTAAGAAACTATACGTCCCTCAACCACTGTCCGGGCTTGGCAGCTAACCATCCCCAAGCACCCAAGCTGGTCTTGCTTGGACAGTGACTACACATCACCAATCCAGAAACTAATCCGCCACGCCGGCAACTCTCCATGCACGAGCAAAACCGAATCATGCCAAATGTGACCGTAGCTCAAGAAGTCCGACAGAAAGCCTGAGCCCCTTCAGCTCCAATGTTGCCGAGCCCGCCGACCTCTCTGGGGTAGCAAACCCATGTGTCCCAGTCTGGCTCGGGCCGCTGCCCATTCGTAGTGCCGCCACAGGTGCCTACACATTTGACCCGTGTCAGCCTTGTCCCTGTTGCATCTATGTAGCGGGTCTAGCCACCGAGGCGAAGCTCGCCCATTACAGGATGCGAAATAGAAAGGAAATTTGCGGAAGTTTCCTGGAACTACACGGCAGCACAGGAGAAGTCACAGAAACCCTACATCAACATCAACAAGGGCTTGAGCTTATGAGAAGCTACTCTTCGTGATGCAAGGAGTATTGGGCAGCTGTGTGGAAGCTTAGCCAGGGGCTGTTCGACAGGTCTTCCAGTGGACGATGGATCATCGCCAGAGGTAGGCCAAGCCAGGTGCCCTGCATTTCGGGCGCACCACCCTCCTGCCAACATTCTCCTTTTTCTTCGCTTTCGAATCACAAGCGGCCAGGAATTTCTTTGAATCTGGCGCTGTCGGGAAATTCGGATGCAGGCTAGATGCTGACGAACTCACACAAAATCATGGCGTGCACACGTTCCAGGTCGGGGTTCTAGGCCAAGCTGTGACCGTACAGAGTACCATGCCAGATTTGCTTCCCGTCTGGGGCATGCTCGACGAGGGCTACCAGCTACGACAATCTGCCAAATTCTTAGTAGCAGCTGAGTATTCTCTGGCCCGTGCACCATCTGAGCTGAATCATCGCAAGACAAAGGAGTTCTGAAATTGGCATCCTAATGGAACAGCGTCGAAGACTCCGTCTGCATGTCTTTTGAAATGCAAGAGTTGTCTTGCGAATGAAAATTTCAAGTGAACTCAAGTCAAGATCGGCAACATTTTGGAGGTTTGGGCTACACGGCAGCAGGCTCTCCTGCGCGGCAATGGTGTGCCACATGTTCCCACCAGGTCGGCAGCTCCAAAAACCGAATCCATAGAGTGCCACCTCTGACTTGTGCGCGTCTGCAGTTCTAAGCTTCTGAGCCTCTGTCTCTGATGCTTGCCGAGGAGCATGAAAAGTGAGCGACACAACTGCGCAGGCGAAGAGCTTTGGTTCGCGAAAGAGCCGTCCTCAGGTCAGGTAGATTCCGCATAGTGAGGGCGTTCCATTTTGAAGGCTCAGGCTGGGCAGAAGGCCAGCGCACGTAACTTCAAGACTGAGCTATGAGGGACTACGCTGAGCGCCGCCAGAGCTCCCCAAGAGTCGCACCGCACTCGGCCAGTGTCTCGCTGCATGGCCGCATGTAGCGTGACAGCAAGGCTCAGGCTGACTCCATGTCCGTCTGCTTTTTCGTTCCGAGCGGTTCTAACTCGTTCCGCGTGACTTTCAGTCTCTACAAACTATCCGAAAAGCTCTTCCTGGCAAGCTCGCCCCTCTAACTAACCTACAATGTTGACTGACGACAGGTAGAGTAGACGCAGGAATGCAAACATCTCTTCTGCAGAGGTCAAATCGCTGGTAGGTTCAAGAGGACCACGAGTCAACGCCTTCGACATCCTCCACTTTTGCATTCATTTCGACGGTCACAGCTCGGGCCAGCTGGGTAGGGCACAAGGCGGCAAAGCCTAGTTTAGCTAAGCTCAAGCAGAGGTGGCGTACCGGAGCATGCTAAACTCTCAGACTCCATCACCGAATGGACAAGACTTGAAGCTGCAAGGTCTTGGCTGCCCGCCAAGTGCAGGAGCAGGACAGAGGTCCATGCACATCCTCTCAACGAAAAACACTCTCTTGGCCTATTTTTTGGAAGCACCGGACATGGTTCATGCCAGGACACATAACGATTGGCCACTGTTATTCCACGTAATTCCCGGATACTTGGTCCTGTAAATGTGGTTCGATGGGATCGACTCTATCATGGCTGTAGCGTGGGTGATGATGACAAGCAACCCCCCCCAGACTGGACTTGGGACGACCGTTGGGCTCGCCACGACTTCAGTCAGATCTCCTCCTGTAATCCGCTGGATCACAGAGCCTACACGTAACTAGAGCAGTTAGAGCCCAATCATGCAATGCGCCAGTCCAAACGCCATAGCAAGTAAAGCAGAGGGGCCCTGGTGATGCCGCCAGCGACTCTGACCTCAAGGACACGACAGCCCTGAGAAACTTCCGCGGTTGAGACGGTTCATGTGTGTTACTTGTAGCAGCTGCACGGCCGCTCCGACCCTTGCCTTGCAACCGAAGCTGACAGTGAAGCCAACAACCTGAGAGGAGCCTCTTGTGAGGGGTCATGGCTTGTCTTGCACTCTCAGGCTGGTTCAAGACTGACTTCGAGACTTTCTGGCCCCAGGACTTTGTTCCCTGAGACCCCCCAATCAACTCCCGAGCTTCAGATGGGTGCCAGGCCCGGGACACGGAACGGGAGTGGACAGAATGAGCTGGCAACACCTGGGTGCCCAGACAAACAAACGAACCACGAGAAATGTTGCGGCAGGTGTTGGCTCAACGGCAGGGCGCACCATGGTTGTCGTCTGTGGTGAGCCTTTCAAGTCACACCCTCGCACATAAAGCGACCAGGAACCCCGGAAAGTTGACCCGCCATAGCCCTGTCACGCCCGAGGAAAAGGCTGCATCGGCGCAGTGGCCTTGAGAGCTGCTGCCGTGCTTCAGGGTGGGTTGGGCAGTTGGGCCTCACGTCTTGCCGGACCATGCCGGAACGAATAAGTCGCTAAGGGTTAAGGGTCTATGCGAGATTTCATGCTGTGTCGGCCGAAAAGTGGGGGGGCAAACTCCCGCTGCTGTGTTCTTCATCCCAATCCACCACCTCCACCTTCTACCAGTACGTAGGTACCTTGCGTCATGGGACGCACTTCCCTAAACGTTTGCCCAGAAGCCTCTAATTTCAATTTCTCGTTTGAGCATCGCGCCCAGCCTACAGCCCTAAACCGAAACCGCCTCCCGACAGTCGAAAACGCCGATCTCGTGCGGCTCAGAGAGGGGGCTGCAAAACCTCAGCAACGGGATCGACAGGGTGTCGAGTGTCCAGCTGTGATGCTCGTTGCAGTTCCTGGTGCAATTGGGAGCATCCAACACAGCTTGAGGATCCGGCGTGCAGTCGGAAGCCTTCGAGCTCCAGGAGTCTCCTGCAGGTAGTGTTCTCTATGGCTGCAGCTGCGCTGGCCTTCTGCGGGCCTTGCTCCTCAACATCGCTCCAACGGCATCACTGCTGAACACAAACAGGGGCATCGTGGCATTGCACAAGGTGATTATTCCTTGACAGTTCCATAGGAGACTTAGGTTTCGGCTTGAGAGGGTTGAAAGCCTCATAGTGACAAATCGTTTGATACGACCCATGCCTGTAGGAACACGAACCTCTGACAGCACATTCTCAGCACTTGTTTGAAGTCTGTCCCTGCTGAGTTTGCTGCTGCATCCATCGTTGCGGCTGATGCACATAACGGACTCGGTCATCATCTTTACAGTGACATTTGAACCCGGAGCGTAAGTGTCGAGGTAAAGAAGAGGCAGCAGAATCCAGCACTCTCTGGGTCTGGGTCCTCCGTTGCCAGGCATCACTGCAAGACGCGCGAAAGCGCAGCTTTCAGTGCGAACCTCTGCCAGAGGCACTGCACGAGGACTATCAAAAGTGCTCCATGAACTCCTGTGGCGCATGATGGCTCTTTCATATTCTTTTATATCTGTGTATGTATGTATGTATGTATGTATGTATGTATGTATGTATGTATGTATGTATGCATATATATATATATATGTATACATACGTAAAGTTATATGTATATGTGTAAATGATCAAATAAATCGATACTTTTGAAACCAGCGAAGCTAATTTAATCAAAACTAAATTTGTACCTTTACATACAGAGTAGGAAGAGGTGCATGTATGTGTATACGTATATATATATATATATACGTATATATATATATACATATGTGTGTGTGTATGTATGTATATATATATATATAAATAATGTATCAGCATGCTTGCTTGACACGCGGGGCGGATCAGCCATGACACCGCAAGATTTCCAACCTATATGCCTCTGTGCACAACGCTTCTCCACCACCTAAGCTACAAATCCGACTACCAGCACCCGCATTCCTGTTTAGTGGTACGCGCCGGCCTCCCACGATGCCTTCTGCACCTCCACATCCCACAGCCCCACCCTGGCAACTTAACTTCACATAAACATGAATGGTTGCTCACACGTAGCATGCCCACATGGTGAGGGTGGGATCCTTCACCATGCTGGCCTTGCAGACTTTATGCTGCGAACAAAGTTAAGAAAAGGTTCGAGTATCATGTTGCGCCGATTTTTGTTCGGCTTATCACAAAAGAAAAATGCCAGATGCAACGGATGGACACAAAGCAACATGTGCTTGCAAGAGCAGCGCTGGTTGCTGTGTGTGTCACGGCGTTACGGCCTTGCGGCTTCGAGATGCATGCAGCTTTTCAATTCTGCAAGCTGCGGTGGACTAGCATGAAACACGTCTTTGGCGTGGTTCCCAGGTTGGCGCTGACTGGGCAACCTAGTCGAACATCGCTGGTGATACTGCGTCGTCAACAAGCAAAAGCGCCCTGTGGTCGTTGAGCCATGCAACGTCGCGGGCAGGGACACTTTATCAAGATCTGCTCGTCATTTCAACAGAAGGGCACGAGGGAAATGCGATTCAACTAGCAAGCATTACCATAATCTTCGGCTAAAGACCACACACTCCACAAGCAGGTCCCACACGCCTCCCATCCTTGCTCTGGCTGAGGCACTGTTGGCCCCGTGCCAGAGCCCACACCGAAAGCACCTGCGTGATTATGTTCGACTGTTGTGGAAGGTTTGCAGGGCTGCCGTGCCGTCAAGACTTTTGCTCTGTATGGGGGGCCTGGCTGTTACGTTGCCTGCTTCGATGCCACTTTGAGGTCTCTGCCCTGGGCCTTGGACCTCCACCGCGATTGCAACAATGCTTTATTACATCTTACGGGTTGCCCGTGACCTGAGTACTACATTTCCACTGTGCTGTCCCCTTTGCCCCCCAAGCCGCGTGCCGTCTCATCGGAAACCTTCCAGCTGGCATCCTTGTGGAGGCATGAAAACCATGAAAACTTAAAGGTCTCTGCGTCAATGTTCATTCAGGACGGCTTGAGTTTGAGACTTCTCCATGCCACTCGTTACTTAAGCAAGGGCAATCATCTTACTAGTATCAGTTTCGCATAGGTAGTTTCTGATCTGCTGGGTGTCGTATTGTTTACAATAGATACTTGCCGCCGGGCACGTGCGTCAGGCGAATCCTTTGTAAACACAGGATGCCAGCGAAGACTATGCACGCACCACGGCGGGAGACGCGTGTCTGACGCATCCTTTGTAATTGTAAAGGATACACGACGCAGGGAGCTATTTTCCCCGTGCGCATGGTGCGCCACGCAGGGACAGCCTGACAGGTTTCAACACAGTGTTACAACGTTTAAAAAGCCCAACAGCAACCAGGAAAACCAGGCCTTTATGATTGCTTTCGTGTTTCCGGTGCGATCATCAGTGTGATCTGGGAGAAAATTAGGAATCAGCAGATCCAAATGAAACAGCCGAACAGGAATCCGAAAAGCAACGAAAGCTAAGCCTTTACGATAGCTTTCGTGTTTATGATACCATGTTCTGGGGCAGCTGTTCTGTTGCTCCTGGAGTCTGCGTCTAACAGAAAAGGAGCCTCCCTCAAGCAAGCATCATCAACATACTTTTCCTGATTGCCTGATGCTCCAGTATTTCGAATGGGACCGCTCTTGGCTCTGGAATAGCCTGAACCGCAGCAGTACGAGGGGGAAACTTAAAACAGTCCGGATGTGGCAAGCCAAGGGGGCAAGCATAAGTCTCTTGTTCGCATGTTCCCGAAACGTGCCAGTACTTTGAGAGAAGCAGTTTCGCGCTGGAGCCGCCAGTACTTGGGAGCAGCGATTCCTCCGTGCTCTCGAATCTACTTGGGGGAAAGCATTTTCCTGGTGGTCTCCAGGTGCTGTCCTGCTGGTCTCCTGCTGTTCCCCTGGTGGTCTCCTGGTAGTGCCGTTCTCTCTGCGCGGGTCTTTTTGGTCTCTTAGTATTGTCCTGGTCGGTGTCATCCTGGTCGCAGTGCTCGTCGTGGGTGGGCTTCTCATCATCTCCTGGTGATCTCATGATGGTCTTCGGATGATCTCCTGGTATTCCCTGGATGGTGTCCTGGTGTCGTGGTGGCGTGGCCATTTGGTGGTCTCCTGGTCGTCTACTGGTGGTCTCCTGGTGGTTTCCTGGTGATCTCTTCGTGATCTCCTGGCGTCGTGGTGGTGCATTCCCAGTGCTCCTGGAGCTTTGGGGCCTCCAACGCTGTGTGTTCGAGTTCTAATTTATTCGGAATGCTTCCGAGAGGCTCCTCTCGGAACCTCCTGCGGAGGACAGATTGACACATGTAGTGCGCGGAAGGCTTCCGAAAGCTGCGTAACTGCTGGAACAAGCACGAACCGGCCCGGTGGAGGTGCTAATGGTATTGTTTGGGGATCTCGAGCAAATCGCTAGGATCTGCTGATTCCTAATTTTGCTCTGCTGTTGATTTCCGGTTTCCTTAGCTGGTCGGGGGGAAGTCGCCGAAGAAACCAACAATAACTCACGCGCGGACATGGCACGAAATCCTGAAGGCTGCACACTTGTTGGCTCAGAGGCGTGCAGGACGCTGGTCACGCAAGTCCCAAAGTGAGACCTGCAGCTGAAGGTCGTTAAACTTTAAAGTTTGAAGTCGACATGCTCAGCAGGCTCCTTTGACAGGCTTTGCTAGAAGCTGCTAGAACATCGGGCTGGTGCAACTCACGGCCTCACCATGGAGACTGCCACCTCGGAGAGGCATTTGGCACCTATATTGCGTACTGCAGCAGGTATCAACGGAAACCATAGGTGATCAAAGTAGGTAGCCTGGAAGCATGAACCCTGCACACTGCCGGGTCCCGCTCTCAGGAGCTTCCCAGCCGAGACAAAGGACAGCGAGTAAACACCACCTCGCTTCTCAAGGCCGGGTATTGCCATGGTGGGATCTGTATCGCCGGAAGGCTTCGTATGTGTGTGCTGATTTATCTCAAATCTACCTCCCAAGATCTGCCTTCCTGTCAGAATCACCTTGACACCCTCAGGTATCAGAAAAAACTGTGTTTAACGACGAAGTGCCCGTGTTCCTCAACCTTGCACTCATTTCCAACAATGGTTCAGTGATGTGCGACCGAGCACACTGCCAGAACGGCTACGGATGATGACGGAAGGTGCAGCATTCCTCAGATTGAGGGTGCTCAAGGGCAAGAGAGTTCACCATATCGTTGCCCAACTGCTGAAACAAGCAGGCTTGACATCAGTGCGAGAGTGATGCTTACAACAGTACCGGGAACACGATAGATCCCCAGAGCCGCCTCTGGAGATCGTTCCAACTGATCTCCAATCTATGGAATCTCTGACAGCAGTCGGTGCGTGTTCAGCTCAAGCTGCCGTGTGACGTGGCGCCAGGATGTGGCAAGGAACCGGACTCTCAACTTGACATTTCGTGTTCTTGCAGCATAAACTCTCAATTCTGGTTCTGAGCACCGTCCGGAACAGCGGCAACTTCCAGCATAACAGACTCGGAGTTTTCAGCCATGAAGCAGTACATTCAGCAAAAAGATTCTGGGGTGAACACGCCATTGCCGTGGAGAGAGCAACTCCATCGTGCTACCGACTGCGGGAGCACTGACTGCCGTATGCAGGCCACTGGCAGCAGGCACATGGACTCGAGAATTTTTGTGTCTGCTTTTGCTCAATGAATGAAACGTTGGCTGCTCTGCTGCGCTCAGTAACCTGTTAAAAGGACAAGCCAGCAACAAAGCAGACTGCCCTGCCATGGTGTGTTAGCTGACGGATTGTTGCGGGGGTTGGGCCTGTTCAAGCAGAGTCAAGCGCATGAGTCTTCGGGAACAGCTGAATGCACCGACGCTGCAGATAAGTCGATGTTGCATCACGTTCTTGAAAAATGGAGAAATGCTTGAAGGAAGGCAGACTTATTAGGCATCTCGCATGTTTGCACCCTAGTGACCCTAGTGCCCCAGTGGTCGCCTGGGCAAAATTGCAGCAGCAGTCTGAGTTGGAGTGCGGCAGTGGGTTGCAGAAAGATGGAAACAGAAGCTTGCCACTGAACTGATGTGGGCTGGACGGGCTGGACATGAAAGGCTGGCTTCTGCAAAAGGCTTTTTTGCAGCTGGCTGGCCGCGCAGTCTTTTACTCGGCACAGTCAAAAGCCCTCAGGTGTGGCAGTGGGAAAAGTCGTTGTCCTTGCCAGAAACTGCGGGCACCTGTTCCATCTCAGGCAGTTGCAGAGTCGAGACACGCAAATTTAGGGAGTAAACAGGAGGACGCGAACAGCAAGAACCATGTCAACACACTCACTGGCAAGGTGTAAGGCATGCCAGGAAGACCTTCCATGCAAATCCATGCATCAGCCGATCGGTCTTCACAGCCTCAGCCTTTCCTCGGACATGTGAGCGGCTAATTCGGAGCTCATAGGCATCCTTTGCCGATGTTGTGGCAACACCAGCTCTTCTTGGGCATCGACCAGCCGACCTTCCACTTGTCAAAGCCTGCGTTGCAGTCGAACTCGGGACTGCCGACCAAGTGCTGCTGGACCCAATGCCACTCACCTCCGGCATGGCTCCAGTGCCAAACCATCCCTGCCGCCGCTACACCGGGGGGGTGGCCTCCAGCACCTGCGGCACCAGCGGAACCAGCGGCCCCAGCGGCCCCAGCAGCCCCGGCAGCCCCACCTGCACCACCGCCATGCGTGACATAAGTCACTGTGTGGTGTGTGACATATGTGGCGCCACCTGCACCTCCAATACCTCCACCACAACCAAGGTGCTGGTTTGCGCAGCACCAAGCTTTCTTTCCCCCGGACCAACCGAACTTGGAGTTGGTGAGGCCGGCGTGGCAGTCGTAGGGGAGGCTCTGAACTTTAGCACCGCCACGGACGGCAATCCACGTCCAATAGCCATTCACTTGGTTGCGCTTCCAGACCATGCCAAAGCCGGGGTCAACATGAGGGGGAGAGGTGCCTTCGCAACCTTTGCCTTGCTCTGTACAGCACCAATGCTTCTTTGCTGGGGACCACGCCCGGAAAAAGTTGTTCAGTGCTGCATTGCAGTCGAAGGCAGGCGACGTGTCCACATGGACGGTGCAGCCGGCTTCTCCAATTGTACAAGCCCTGCACACATCGCAATCCACTTGAACCTGACTGTAAGCCAGAGCACAGGCATTTCCCCTTCCTGAGAACAAATGGTGTTCGGCCCAGCTCAAGCGGTCCGCACAGGTGGCGGTTTCGCCCTTGTGGGTGCAAGGGGCATCGCATTTGTAGGGGGACATTGTGGTCTCTGGGCAGCCCGTCTGGAAGTGATCGCAGCACCAGTCACGTTTGGCCTGAGTCCAGTCCGAAGCTTCCCCGTCGCAATGGTGAGGGGCGCAACCACGGTTCTGATGTTCGCAGCACCATTCCTTCTTGGAGTCCGACCATCCTTGCATCCAGTCAGAGAACCCGGCATTGCAATCGTACAAGTGCTCGTGTGCATGGCCCACGTGACCGGTAACTTTTGTGACCAAGTGCATATGGCCGTGCCAAGTGCCCGGACATCCTTGGCTCTCGTGGCTGCAGCACCAATCTTTCTTGTCCTGTGACCATCCGAAGAACCAGTTCGAGAGGCCAGCTGCGCAGTTGAAGTGTCGCTGGTGCACGACCTCTACCGTCTGCTCATGGATAATCTTCGGGGCTGCTGGCACGCGTACTGGGACCTTCTTTACTACGATGTGCGGCTTGCCCGGGGTAGGGACTTGAATGTAATTGTACTTTTTCACGTCGCGGTAGTGGTAGCGAGGTGGACCGGCAACCTCGATCTTGATCGGTTTGGAAGGCACAGGGTGCGGCACATACTTGGGGACAACGACGTCATGTTCTTTTGATGGCTTCATATGAATATACTCCGGCACCAGCTTCATGTGTGTCACGGTGATGTACTTGTCATGATTCACCACTTTGACTGCGCAGCCCCTTCTGCGCAAGTAGCAGCAGTATCGCTGATGACGGAGCGACCACTTGTTGTGCCAATCGTCGAAACCACGATCACAATCATACTCGGTCTTCTGCGGCTTCATGACCACGTGTTTCACCACTTTCTGAACTTGATAAGGCTCCCGGACGTAGACTTTCTGAGGTACCCTGTGGATCCGCGTCACGTAGTGGATCTGCTGTATGGTGTGGACTGCCGGCTCCGTCGTGGTTTCATCATAATCCATCTTGCAGCCGACGTACACCTCGATGCAGCAGTAAGCCTTTTTCCTCAGCTGGGGTGGTCATATTTCATTTGACGTGTCTGATGCATGGCTTTTTTGCGGTGAATCTGACTATGTGGAGATCTGTCAAGCGGTGCAAGGATCGACTCATCCCACGAGGTCTGCCAGGTCTTCACGTCAAGGGAGCAGTCGTGAGGAGCATCCATGAACGGGACGGCATGTTCCTGACGACGGAAGCGGGAAGTTTACTACTCTTGTGGTGATGAATGGAACAAGCCTCGTTAGGCTGACGATACAGTTCGCGATCTTTCGATGTATCATCTGAGCATAAGACAAGACAGCGCTTTGTGTACTACTCAGTGTCTGAGGGACGTCGATGCCAGACATGCAGTGCCCCGCTAACGGAACAGTTGTCATAGTGAGCAGCGTGGACTCAACACTGCTGGACCAAGTTACAATAGGCAAGACGTGTGCAAACTTAAAGTTGTGGAGAACGTAAGAAAACTGACGCCTTCAGTTGAAAAGCAAGTGCATGCAAGTCTCAGTCTCAGTCTCAGTCTCAG
>CAJNDV010002225.1:16939-48410 GCA_905221635.1 Symbiodinium sp. CCMP2456
CATGCGCACGCAAAAAGAAGCAAGGAATGGCATAGGAAAAACTGTTCTGTCAACGATGCCGGTGTCGGCGGGCCTCGTCGTAAAAGAAAGGACGCACAATCAAGAAGATGGCAATGAAAAGGACCACGCCGATGATCGCGACGCAACCTTCGCCGTGATGTGCTGGGAAAACTTGGATTGCTGATAACGGTTGCTGATTGCTTCAGGGCAGGGACAACGGGACAAGCGATTTGGCTGTTTCCCTTGGCTGATTCCTGGTCTAGCTGCACAGTCTGATCAGCATGGCAAGCACAGGGGAGTCAGATGTTTCCTGGAGCCAGGGAATGTGGGTTTGCCGAACCTACAGATTGTCCAAAGCTTCGGCTCCCAGGCCTTGACCTCGGTGAGCCCTCGTTGCGTCGCACATCGCTAGCGAGCCAAAACCCTGTCCTGAAAGCGAAGCCCTTCCTGCATCATCTTGCAGCCCAGGTTCACGTCCGGCATCGATATCCGCCGTGCGACACTGCCTCGCCATGTCGGTTTGGGCGTGACTTGATTCCGGTGCTTAGCCTGCAAGTTGGGCTTGCGTGAGGTGCACATGGCACACTGGTACATGGATTTAAGCGCAAGTTTCCAGCTACGTACTTGACCTGCTGTGCTGAAGTTAAATGAAGGTAGAGAGTCCAAATGATGGTATACGGTATGACGTAGAACCAATTTGCCGGCTTCTCCCAAGGCAGAACACTTGTCGAGAGGCTTGGAATCACCTGCCAAATCACAACAGCCCTGAATCTAAGCGGCTGCCTCGCCCTTTTCATAGGCACCCAGGCCCGCCCCAACGTAGTGCACCTCAAAAGGTGCCAGGTATACCTACTTTTGAGGTTCCGCTGAGACAACGCATCGATTGACCTTCGTGCCACAATGCAACCAAGGCACTTTGGTCACCGGGTTATAGGAGCCGTGTCCTTCTCCCACATATTGCCATTGATGTGCGGTGGAAGCCGTGGTCGGATCTGGCTCAAAACACACGCTGGCACCAGATTCCACACATCCTTCCTGGCATGACTGCCCTGTTGGGCAAAATCCTCCTCCAGCTGCCCCTGACCCCCATGCTCCACCTCCTGCGCCTCCCGACGCCCATGCTCCACCTCCGGCGCCTCCCGACGCCCATGCTCCTCCAGCACCCATCCACGTCAACCCACCCGCGGCCCCTGCTGCTTTGGCCTCGTCCGTGTTGAGCCCGACTCCGGCGCCGACATCCTTTCGTTCCAGGTCGCCCTCCACCACCATCCAGAATAGACAGCGCTTTAACTTATCAATCTACCTACTGCTGTCTTGGACTCTGGCTGGAATGGCATCGGTCACAACGCACGCTATACGAAGCCTTTGCAATGCCATAACGCAAGTGCATCATGCCGGCAGGATCAAATTGTCATGGCGGCAACCTGACATTCAAGAGTCCCTGTAAGGTGTGGACACACATGCCGTTTTGGACTAGGCTTCGCAAGCATTGCATCTTTTCGTGCACGGGCTTGCGCAGGACAGGGTCTCCTAAGTTCTAAAGCCACGCAGCTTCTGGAAGAACTCGAATCAGAAGCGACAGTAGCAGCTAGCCCATCTCCTTGTCAGAACAACGCCTTGACCTAGGGCGCTCAGAGGCGTTCCGGACTCCGGACATGAACGTGAGCCTTGATGGCAGCACCAGGATGCCAAGTTGTTCTTGCAGAATCAGGCTGAGTACTGATTCTCGGAAAGGTGATGTGCCCTGCGGCCGAGGACCTGGGGGGGGGATCCCAGCGAATGAAAGCATTCCTCTGTAAAGCTTCATGCTCTACAGTGCTTTAGGCCTCGCGAAATGCATCTGCTTCAGTTCATGGTCTGCCCCGGTGTCTAGGACGGTGCTAGGTCAGGTTTCTTAAGCCCTCGAGCTAGGCGCTAGCAATAGAAGATGCAGTGCTGCACAGAACTCTGCGGCATCCGGGTAATGAAATACACTGCCAAAGCGATTGGGGCTGCAAGGCCACAAGAATTCCATCTAGGTTTGTCGGTAAATGAAAAATTGCTGTCGCCACCGTCCCTCCGCCCACACCCCGCCCTCCCAAATCCATCACAGCCGCTGCAGCCTCACCAGTCCATGCCCACACAGCCTATGCATCTGCTTGAGCCTCGAGTTTGCTGAGTGTCGGACGTTGCATAGCGATCCCTTTTTGCGGGTATTGCCAGATCTTCGTGGGAAGCTTGACTTGCCAGCATCGCCCCATGCCGCCCGCCGCGCGCCCCCATCCTCAGCCCTCAGCCCCACTGTCCACGAAGCCTGACGCTGCTCGAGCCCACCAATTTGAGAAGGCAAGCGCGCACAAGCACATGTGCTTCGGCACATGGGCAGTGCGCACGCTTGCCTTCTGAAATTGGTAGGTTCGAGCAGTGTCAAGCTTCGTGGACAGTGGGGCTGAGGGCTGAGGATGGGGGCGCGCGGCGGGCGGCATGGGGCGATGCTGGCAAGTCAAGCTTCCCACGAAGATCTGGCAATACCCGCAAAAAGGGATCGCTATGCAACGTCCGACACTCAGCAAACTCGAGGCTTAAGCAGATGCATGAGGCTTCAAACCTCCATTGATGTAGAATCAATGGGGCGGAGGGACGGTGGCGTGGGCTTGGTCCAGGACCAGCGAGGCTTGCAATGGCTCCGGATTCAGTCAAGCAGGGTGGAGGTTTGACGACGGGAAGGCCGGCTGTCGAGTCTGGCTGCACCCACACCGCTTGGCTGGGATGAACACGCAAGGAGGACGCTAAGCAAAAGGTGCTGGTGATGCAAACCACCAGCACCAAGGCTCAGCACTACACCTCCTGCGGCCACCCAAGCTGCGCTGCAAGAGCTGCCAGACAAGTCCGACAGCCAGCTGTCCCAGTTCCAAAACTCAATCACAAGAGATACAATCGTTCCTGGATCTCGTGGCCTTGCATATCCGTTGCTGCAGCTCTCTGCTACTGCCTTCCTAGCCAGATCGGGGATATCAATCAAGAAAGAAACAAGCTCCATACCACTGTGACTGAGATAATTTTGATACCAACCTTCGTAGTGTCGTAGTTCTGTCCCTTAGTCTACAGCGTCTACAGTTTAAAGCTGTTAACTGTCTAACTGGGAAGGACCAGCTGGAATCGTCTTCAAATGTCCGACACCTGGAGATGCATCATCTGTCCTGTAGCTCTTCCTGCGACAGCAGAGGCGGCTGGAAGAATCCAAAGCATGCAAAACCTATCCACAAAAAACTGACAGCCCTAAACTCATGTTCGCCAATAGACACAACTTCGCTCACCACCGACCTGACAATCCATGCCTGCAGCGGCAGGCTGGGCCTTCCCACAAGGATGTGTCTAAGTTCCTGACCATCACATTCCAAAGGGTTGGTACAGGTTAGCTACTAGTACTGGCAATCTTGGGTTTTAAAGACTCGCGGCACACCAACAGCATCAAGACCTGCCGGATGCACATGCCACGTGCATCAGTCCCTTTTCGTATCATCGGCCTCGCTGTTTCTTCGTCTGAAGCAGCTCCTGTGCCTGGTCAGCTGTCATTAAACAGAGCGACTGACTGACGGAGTGACTGACCGACGGCGGGTGCGAAAACCCTGATCAAGCAAGGCACTTTTAGCCACACGTGCAGCACTGCCCGCTTCACTGACAGTCGAGACTGACGAACGGAGACGGCGGGTGTGAACACCCTGACCAAGCAAGGCACTGCATGGAGTCACACGTGCAGCACTGCCCGCTTCACACCAAAGTTACTGACTGTTGAAATAGCCGCACCTCCACGCACAAACACAACTGCACATACACGATGCTGGAAGAACAGCAAGGGGCCGCAAGGGAGGCTGGGCACTTCACAGTCAGACTTCGACTTCCAAGACTGAGATTACCCTCACAGCACCACACTATGCCATTCGCCCGCCTCAACGCATCGGCCTTTGATCTTGGCGTCGTCGGCCCTGGGGTCGGTGAATCAATGGCCAAAGCTTGCGGTGTCTCGGCTTCGCGTATCGACGATTAGCTTGCCACATCAACTTGTACACGTAGCTTGTTGCTTGCCCTGCCGGGTGCCTGCGCATGCAACCCCTATGAAGTGCTTGACGATCGGCCGAGTGAAACAGGAGAAGCCGTGCTTGTGTATTTCATGCTAACCGTTAACATCTCGCCAGTAACCCCCTTAACTAATTAGGGCTTAGGAAATAATTGTGCCCTGTACTGTTGAGCGGCTTGTTCCTTCCTTACGAAGTTTTGGGCTCGCTGGGTCTTCAGAGTTCGTCACGGGTTCAAGCCGCTCGGGAGACCGGTAAATTGATTGAACTCTGGATGGCATGGTCTAAAAATCTGAAGCTATTTTTCAACACAGTTAAGCGCTGATCCATCGACCTATTGAGCCAGAGTTCGGCCCACATTAGTTGCCGATTTGGACTGAACGACCTAGAGGAAACATTTCAGGCGAGGTCAACTTACCTGCCAGTTATCCCTCCCTTCGAGCACGTATGTGTTCACATCCCCGAACCCTGCCACCGCGCTAAATTGTTAATCGCCTCCAGTTTCTCCTGGGCTACACAGGCTGAAAACTATGACGGAAGCGATTCAAGCCGAAGAATTACACGACGAGCATCAGCTTTTTGTCAACGAGCACGCTGTCTCCATTGCATTATCTGGCCAAAGTCCGGCTTGTTCTTGATGGTCTAGATGGCCGGCATTATGGATTCGAAGGTGCTCCGGCCTTGTTTTAAGGCTGGAGACAAGCGTGCTTGTGTAGTCAAATGCGATAACGACGATGGATAAAGAAGAGTTCACTTCTTACTTGTGCCATTGACAGTTGTTTACGCAGCAGCAGCTGACTGAAATCTGCAAGCGAATTCGATGCAAATAATACACTCTTGTGGTTCTCACCAGGAATGCGGTTCACTCCACCAGTGAGTCGAGACATCGGATGCCTTCCAACCCTGACACGCCCAGAGCCACGAACTGCCACTGACAGCTCTTAGAGTCGAGCTGAAAGCTGTGTGGAGAAGGCTCCGCCGCGGAGCAACTCAAGCATGTAATATCACTTTTCGGAGTCAGCACAGCCCATTCCACGGTGGCTGCAACACCACAGGGCCTCAGCCGCAGACCTGCAAGACAGCGGAGAAAGATGCGCATCCATAACATGTGAGATTTTCATGGCATTTGCAAACGGCCGTCTGCTCATTATCTTCATAATGTGACTGAATCGTTCAAAACCAGTTCGAAGCTTGATCTACAATGTCGAAAGGTTTCTCACTGCTGTAAAGTTGCCAGGTCGACCCGTCCGTCGTGTCGCAACTGAAGGCAGCATGCGAGACAGCATGCGAAAAATGCTCAGGCACCTCGTGGTGCCGTGTCCCATGGGGATCCTGGCTTGCATCGTTTACTGTGCTGATCCGGCCCGTGCTGGGCGCATGGAGCAGGTGGATCACATGGACCCTTTGATGCCGGTGCACGGGATGAGGGAGCTTAAATCCTTCTTGGAGGTCACAACCTGTGCTGTGAATTTGACAACTATGGCACAAGTGGCAGTTCATTGCAACCTGATGAAACGCCAGTTGGCATGCATCACTTCGTCCCGCGAACATGTTTGCGGAGGCCCAGCGTGTGGTACTGGCGCAGGTGCCTTCGCCACCAGCTTGCCCTGGCAAAATGCATGGAGCTTCGCAACTTTGAAGAAGGTGGCAACCTTTCTGAAAATGAAAGCAGCACCACTGCTTCTTGGACTGCGACCAGCCATGCCTGGTGAAGTGGCCTGCCTCACAATCATATGGAAATGGAGACTGCGTGCGATGAGATGGCCGAGATGCCGGTGCAAAATGCGCCACGTGCCCGACGGCATTTTCCGCCGCTGCAACATGTGTCACAACATGCTCGACATTGACAGGAATAGGCACATGGTCCACCACGTGCTTGACAATCACTGTTGGTTTGCTGGGCGTGGGTACTGGTACGGGAACGTATTTCTTTTTGGTGATTGTTTTGTAACGAGTCTTGTATATGTAGCGTGGCGGTTGGCGAATGTACTTGTTCACCGTCCTGGTGTGGTAGACTGGCACGTATTTGACGTCCTGGGTTGCCAACAACATCCGGAACGGAAAGCAAACTAGGAATGTTTGCCTGCAGCCTGAAGGAACGGCAAACACCATAACATAACACGCCTTAACGAACTTTGCAGAAGCCGAGCCTCAACAATCTTGGCCTTGCAAGCTCTTCTGTGCGCATAGCAGCAGTAACGCTGATGATCTGGTGACCATTCAGATTTCCATTGATCGAATCCATCGTCGCAATTGTACCGTTCCGCCGGGTGCCCGCATCCGCGACCGGCATTGTAGCAGCAATAAGCCTTTTGCTCCGGTGACCACAGATGGTGGTCAGCCCCACTTGAGCAATCATAAACTATATGATGCGTTGCATCATGAAGGCCGTCTGATAATGGACCGGGATGGCGATGTACTGCGACAAAGTAGAAACCGATCGTGACCAAGGTGATCAACAACAGCAGCATGGAGCAAGCTACACAAGCCGGCCGCAAGCGAATCCCGTCGCTGGTCGTGACAAGCTCTTGCACATAGCTGCCGTGGCCGGAGCCCACATACTGAACCTCTTCGACCTTGTTGTAGGACCCCTTGCCTCATGAGAAAAAGGCTCTGACAAGCACATCACCAGCCACAGCAACATGACAGCAGATAGCTCGTTCAGCGTAACATTATGCAGTCACTCATTGATACTGCGCACTCACTCCATGGCAAGCCTGTACCCAAATCAGACAGCCCGGCTACGCACTCCTACGTTTCCCGCGATGCGAAACCTCCAACTGCACTTGCAAACAGGTGGAGGCAGTCCGGGGTATCACATGCCGAACCGCGTCAACGGTATGACTGCAGTCTCGTAGCTGAGAAAGCTCCAAACTTTCGGACACAGCCCCCGAAGCAACAACCGGTAACGAACGAGTGGGCTATGTGGGCTTGATTCTTGCATGTGTGTGTGTGTGTGCGTGCTCTAGCGAGAGCACGTGTGCGCGTGTATGCAAGAGGTGCATGCGTTGACAGGTCGTTGGGTACTTTTCCAAAAAGACTCTCGATGCGGATTCTCGCCTCCCCATTTTCAGTTCATTTGGCTCTATGTTCGCATTGGCTCTCCTTTGATCTTATTTGTGCAGCTGTTCCTCTTTGCGGTACTCGTCGCGCCAATGACCGAGATGATTCTTATTGGGGTTGCAGTGGCTGGCTTCAAGCCGCTGCGAACGGCTGCTTTTTCACGCAGTCCTGAATCTCCGCAACGTTTTTGCTCGACCTCCCCGGCCTTGGCCGACGTGCATCCAGGTGTCCGCTGGGCCTTGTCGGCGTTGCTGGAAGCAGCCACAATCATTCGGAGGCTCCTCGATGCAGGGCTAATTCGGGGCCGGGCGACTGTAAGACACAGAGTGTCGCGAATTTCTCCATGCTGGGTTTGATGCTACAAAACCGGCGAAAGGCTCATGCAGCCATATGGCATTCAAGCTGAAAGCAGTTGAAACTTGTCGTCGCAACTTCAGAACCCATGTATGAGAAGTTGTGAGTGCGTTTTCAAGTCCCTCGCACTCGGGACGTGTAGAGTCGAACTTTACGGGGTTCAGGCTTCCCGAAAGCATCGCGAAGTCCGAAATCTGAGACTCTCAAGAGGCTCTGCAAGCCGGGCCTCGACCATTCGATTTACAGACCTGGCCATTGCGAGAGGTCGTCGGTCGCCGTTTTGGCGAACGGCAGTTGACTCCGTTGACTAATGTCGACTACTTTGAGCCTGTGCGATGAAGAGAAAGTCAAAGTCAAGCCATGTGTGAAATCGAGGCTGCAACAGAATTTGCGAGAGGTTGTG
This sequence comes from Symbiodinium sp. CCMP2456, assembly GCA_905221635.1. Lineage (NCBI taxonomy): Eukaryota > Dinophyceae > Suessiales > Symbiodiniaceae > Symbiodinium > Symbiodinium sp. CCMP2456. Next base: position 24,815 of record CAJNDV010002225.1, read on the forward strand.
CAAACATCAGCGGCTGATCCGTGACTCTGACCGACGAGTCGCTCGGATGACTGATTTCTCAGGTAAATTAGTTTAAGTTAGATAAGCCTGAATCCCAGGACACTTTCAAGGCAAATCCTTAGGCCATGTCTTGCATCCACAAAGCACCAAGGTTCGGGCCTGGACTGCGACGTGAGAACGTCTTCGCCCTGCAGGACACGGCAGTTGCATTCTGGCACTCGTAGAGGAGGAGTCGACTCTCACACTCAGAAGGCTGACAGCCCGAAGAGTGAAGTACCAGGCAGTTCAGCCCGATCTATGCCACCGAAAGTCGCGCCGCGACGAGCTTCCACAGGAAGCACGTCACGAGGCCACATAGTCTAGCAGTTTTGCAAAATCCTTGAGTCTCCTGCCTGGACAAACAACGGAAGCTCATGCCGCGCGTGCTGTGGTGCGCCTGCAGGGCAAGGCGAATCCTTCAGGCTGAAAAGGCCTGCGGATTTAATACATGACTCTGTTGTGGAAATGTCCTGACGACGACAAGCAAGTTTAAAGTGTGGCCGTGAACAAATGGGAATCAGACTAGTCAGACTGCCTTGTCGAAAAGGCTCCGTGGTCGATGAACGCTTCGTCGCAAAGGCCCTCGACAGTCAATGCAAGATGCAAAGCAATGCAAAGCACCACGCTCTTGGCTTCTGAAGCATGACAGCTACTGCATGCCTGGCCTCAACATTGTAACATCCTTGGGCAAATTCGACTCTGGCAACTCGCACAAGGCGGGCAAGGCTGCTTCACACAATCCAAGCGTGACTCTAGTGAGGAACGTCCTTCCAAGTGGATCGGGTTCGGGTACTCAAGATCCGGGCGTCTCTGTCTGCATTGGAAAGGTGGCGACTGGTCCTGCTGTTGAGGGTGAGTCGCCCAGATTCTCATGTCAAGACTCGCCACGTTCAAGGTGCGATGATGGCCTGGTTCACGGCTCATTCGCAACCACACTCGCCGCTCCATCTCGGCAGGCTTGCTCGCAGCCACTAACGGCTGCAGTGAAGCCTGCCAGGGACAGAATGGGCGGAGGATTCCCCGACCCCAGTCTTCAGCACGGAAACGAAAGGATCCGGCAGCCGCCGTGCCACAGCCCGTTGCTTCTTGATACACGCCGAAAACCTAAACCTAAACTATTCCGTTGGCCACGAAGAGTCCGTGCTGAGGAACTTATCTCGTTCGGCTCCAGCTCATGGGCAGGCATGCCTGGGCCAAGCATGGGAATCGAAAGTAACATGGTAGGGGCGTCGATTCGGCGTCGATGCAAGATATTTTCGGGACTTGGGAGTTTGGGTGCAGGTGGCACTGTCTTGGGATTTGATTAGCCGACACTCAAGATTCGCGCTTTTTTTTGGGCACGGGGCTTCAAGCAGGGACGCTCGCATCTTGGTACTTGGTTTTTGATTTGTGCGGCACCGTCCTTTGCATTTAGGCCCTAATTTAAGATGTTTAAGCACAGGCCAACCTCCACACATTCACAGCATGTCAAACTCAAGCTCTGAATGATGCGGCCGTGTCTGCCCAGTTCGTTGTTCGAATTCATGCTGCGGTGCAACAAGCTCAGTCGTGCAACACGTAACTTGTAAACTGATAATGGGAGCACACTCAATCACGGTGAGCGGCCCTGAATCTTCACTTAGAGGGTTGAGATGCAAGCAATTCCACGTTTCTTGTCACGGCCAACAGTAACAAACGGTGCTGAAGGTCAGGTTTACGCTCAGTGCTGCGGTGGTCCAGTGCTTGAGGGTTCAGTGTATACTTGGGAGGTACACGTGAACTGACTTGGGCATTAGGGGGGCAAGTCGGCCCAGCCGCGCGCCAGAAGGTGCAGCCCTTTCACCCATTCAGCTGCCTTCCTTGCTTGCGCACTTCCAGTGACACGTCAACAGTCTCTTGGAGAAGATTGGTGCGCGCACAAAATCAGGAATCAGGGTTTGCAACCCATGCCTCTGCCAGCATTGGCACTAATTGCGGTCCAGACGGGTGTCTGACAGGCGCTGATGGCAGCGTTGTAGCTGATGACCTGAACCGTGACAAGCGGCCAGCTGTTCCCAAAGCGGTTGCTTTGGTGGAGTTTGGTGCATCGTTTCGCCTACAGCAAATTCAGACTTTGATCCTGACATGCTCTCGGCCTCGGAGAACTTCCTGAATTTTTGCAAGATGAAAGTGTTGGAAATGTCGCGACTCAGTGTCGGTCGATCATGGTTGGTCCCACAGTCTTCAGTGCCAAATCCCAGCAACCCTGATCACATCCGAATCTGAGCTCCCAAAAAGCACAAAGGGGATCATCAAGATTGCAAGTTCGTAAATTCTGCCAATGGAGAACTGGCAGCTAGATGCTTGCGAAATCATGAGCTTGACTGCACAGTGTCTTCGAATCCAATGGTCGATGGGGCTATGTGAGTTTGGTCTGGACTAATTGGGCGCCTCCGGCCGCATGTGGTCCAGCAACTGCCTGTGCGGAGCAGTTGCCGAAGTTGATAACGAGCGACGTCGATTTGCTCGTTTGTGTTGTCAGCTTGTCATTGTGGTGCTAAATGAGAAAGATGTGTCATACTCGAGGAGTCTTGTCTGCACACTGCAGTTCTGGAACATAGTCAAACATGATATGCATCATCGCAGAAGAAATTCGACCGTTGCCATGCTGGCTGCAAGCTCTCTTCGACATGCTGAACACAAGTCACCAATTAAGGGAAATGGGGATGCTCGACGCTTGGCCCACAAACTTCTGATATGAAGCCAAACGTCAGATGGTTCATCCAGCATGTGGACAGAACTTTTCATCTGCAGTCCCATTTCGAGCCTAAGGTTTCCCGATTTCCCCCCCCCCCTCCCGGCTGACTCCAACTTTTTGCGCCACCATCACCCCCCCGCGTTCTAGCTGGTCAGAACAGGCTACTGTGTGGTCGTGGCTTGTCCTCCCAAGTACTTGCCTTCCCATTTCCGGGACATTCAAGAAGCCCAGAATTATGGGTTTTGGCTGCTGATGGGTTCATCGACAAACGGCTATATTCGGCGAAAAAGATAGTAGTGGCACTTCCGAGGGACAGGGGAGTCGCATCAACAGATTGGCCCAAACCAGGCCTGAAGGCATGATCCCATGCTTGTTGCATCGTTGTCTGCTATCGTGAGTTGCTTTGTCATGTCCGGAACGCGGTGTGTGTGGGTGTATATGCATATAGCATATATACACACATACCTACCCCGATTTCGACGAAGGCGAAGGGGCTTCTGCGACTGCAGCGCGGAGAGCATGGAACTCTGAAGCTACGTACGGCTTGAGGCTTATCGCCCAGCCTGCCCAGCTTGTTGATCTGATGATCGTGACGAGCTTTCCAGCGCATCGCTCAGGCGTGCAGAGATTGACAAACCGTGAGAAATCCCTGAATGTCCCGGCGCCCCAACACCATCAGCGGACCCAATGCCAGCCTGTGCAAAAACCAGAGCGCCAACTCCCACTGTCCCGCACGGCCGCAGACGGTTATCAAGGCATTGTGTGTGAAGACCTGGTGGTCTGGCTCTGGTCTTGCGACAAAAAGAGTCAGATGAGTCAGAAGAGATCACAAACGCAGCAAACAGAACAGGTTTGTCTAGGCAATTCATGAATGTTGAGCCTGACGAGGCAGCCATCATTAGGAAAGGGCGAAGTCGCTGTGGAATGTAGGGGTTCTACGTCACCTGCTCTTCGAGAGTACCGGTGAGTTTTTGCCCAAGTCTTTGCCGAGAGGCTGTGGGCATCACTTCCTGACACTCCATCCTGAGAGGCACGTGTTTGAGGGGTCTGCAAGAGGGTTAGAATCTGCCGAAGAGCACGTCTTTCGTCTTCTGTGAGGCCCCGGCTCTGCGAGCAGAGCCAGCGAAGGGCGCCATTCTGCGCCCTGTGCACAGGCACCTGGAATTCGACGCAGCTTGTGCTCAGCTAGCTGGGGGGGGGAGCATCGGCATCTGCCGTCCTCCTGTCGTGACTTGCTCTCTTATACCGTGCGTGCCGTGAACTGCAGTCCGGTGCTCGTGATGCAGAAACACTAGGTGGGGGTCTGAAGCGTCCGCTCCAGCTTAATGCCAGGCTTCTAACGGGTGCTTGTTCGACAAACATGCCCAGGTTGTGGCAGAGAAACGGTGGCAAATCTAGAAGAAATGACATGTTTATAACTGCTCACTCGCATGGCCGTTGCAGCAACACATGAAATTGAACTTGCGTGGAACCACTCCCGACCCGCATCCAAGCCAAGCTCAAACTAGTCGCTGATGGCGGCGCTGTAGGTGATCACATCCCGAACCGCCTCTCAAATCAGTTGTGCCGAAGAGCACAGAGTTTTGTTGTCTTCAAGCTGCCTTTAGTTCGCACATGCACAGAATCGAACCCAGACTACAATCGCCTGTATCTCCTCCATTTGAAGGAGCAGGTGTAGAGCATGCCTGCTTGGCAGACGGGCGAAGCTTCTCTCAGTTCCGGGTCTGAGTCCTGCATTGCTTGCCAATACAAGCTGTTTCAACAGACTCCATGCACTCTTCTTTCTTTCGCCAGGGCTGTGGCGCAAGGGGAAATCCCCCCATGCACTCTTCTCTCTCTCTCTCTCTCTACCAGGACAGAGGAGGCAGGCGGACACCCACCGCATCTGCGGTTCACAGGTTTTCAGGGTTTCCCGAGGAGGCATTGCCCCGACGGGCTCGGCTATACACGGGCTCAGGGGCAGCTCCCCCGCAGGTGCAACGTCGTTGCACTCTTCTCTCTCTCTCTCTCTCTCTCTCTCTCTGTAAATCCAGAACAATCGCCTATAATGGAACGAACCTCTGAGGAAGGCGTTCAGGTTTCGGGGAGAAGAGTCAAGTCTGCGGCTTGGGTTCTCTTAATGATGGACTCTCAACACAAAAACCCGGTGACGTCCTGAGAGTGATTTGGAGCGCTTGAGACCGCTACTGCGGGCCAGGGGCTCCCAGCGCCATGCTTTCTCGCAGACTGAGATGGCCGCGTTGAAGCCTTCAGCTGACGCAGCGAAGCCAAAGCCGCCCTCAAAAACCCAGACGCACGTCGCATGTGCCGCACGGCAGCACAAACACAGCTCACCTTATGGCAAGGGTGGCTCGCAGCTGAGAGGCTGATGGTTCCAGGTGTAACCACGAGTACGGGCATCCTCGCTAACCTTGCCGAGGCAGCAGGTCGACGATGGATACGACATCCGCAACATTCTGCAGAGCTCCGAAACGTCCAAAATCTCTGCATTGTTAGAAGCAGTGAGCCGCCTCAATTGAGAGTTTTATTAAAAAGCCCCAAAAGTGCATATACCTGCATTCTATGCACAGACGCGTATGCATGTACGAGACAAGACAATACAGTATGATACGGCACGATGTACAGTATGATACGGCACGATGGCGTAAGGTAACGTAATCGAATGTAACATCATGTAATCTCACGTAATAGAATGTATTATACTGTAGTACTAGAACGTACTAGATGTACTATCTTGCGGTACAGCGTAGTTGAATGAAACATCAAACGCTATTTTGGATTAGAGTGTACACAAATATATTACAATGCCATACAAGATAATGCTAGACAACATGCGCATTTACTGTAATTCAAGTTTGTCTCATGTCACAAAACGGAATGAAGCATAATCTGGTGCAGCATAATGTACCGCATTGCAGTATAATCCCATTACAAACTCGATGTGATATAATTGAACAGGATATGATGCGATAACGCACATCATTACATCACATGAAAGAACAATAATGTTTTCAAACTCAATACATTATACTGTATTGTTCGATGCTTCAAATGAAATATGCAGTACGTACATGTTGCAATGATGCAACATAACACAACATCGCACAATGTAACGCAACACAACAGAATAACAACACATAACATAACACGGTCCAACATTCCATAACATGACATGATATGCCGTATTAGGGCATGCAAAAACCTACTTAAGCTTAACTCAATAACACATACTTGTGCCAACATAGCATGACATGGCATGACGTAGAAAATGAAACACCGTGTAACATCGTATGGAATAAGAGATCAGATAAGATTAACATAAGTGTAATGCAAGAGGCTGTTGAATAACAAAATTTGCCTGCATATTTAGCGATATGCATGTGTATGTATATGTGATTATATGTGCATGCATGAACCTGTGTATGTATCTGTATGGTATAAGTGTGCATGTATGTGTATATATACATAATATGCAGCACCGTTCCGTTCTTGTCCGGTGTTTTTCGGTAAGATTTCTGGTGTGAGGTGGCCGCGTCGCTTCACCAGTCTAGACAATGAAATGGGCAAAGCCCTCGCAAAGGATGGTAGGGAACAAGGCCAAATGCAGGCTTCTTGCTTTGGCCTTTGGTTGGCTCAGAGATGTGTCGAGACTCATGTAGCTGAGGAGCAGTTGCGAGGCGAGCTGCCAGTGGGCAAAAGTCTCGCACGCGCTTATGGCAGCATTGAAACCTTGGTCTCCCACGTTTTAGATGGAGCCTTCGCTTTTGCAATGTAATTAAGTTTGGTAGAAGCGTGGTCGCAGGCACTGCGCCGGCAGGAATCATGGAAAACGCAGATGTGATTTCATGCCAAGGTAGATGTCAAAATCTAATCCGCTTGCCCTGTCTCGATGCTTCTATTCCGCAGCGGTTTGGTACAACAAAAGAAGCCAAGCGTTTCGCCGAGTGACTGTATTCTGTCGGGTGCGCCCTATTCGCCTGAGGAGGCTCGGTAAGCCGAGGCTCGGTAATGGATGGGGTGGTTGTCACTTGGGTGTTCGGGATGCACGAAGCTCCGCCGGCTGCGCTGGGAGGGCTACATATTCAATAGACTCAATAGCCATGCCGCACAGAGGGCAAACGATCTTCTGAGACTATCTATTGAGCACGACGAGCACGACTCACTTCCCTGCTGTCCAGATGATGTCACGAGTAATCCGCTCCCCAATATCACCTCACCAATATCTCTTGAGGAAGATGTTGCATACGGGGTACCCACCTTTCCGATTTTCGCATTCCTGAGCCTTTCATGTTGAAGACCACGGGCTCCACAGGCCTACGTTCCAGCGGTTGCCGCAGCCTGCGTCCTACCTTCCTGCGGATGTGGTCCTCCTGCAGACTTCAGTTTCCTTGCAGCCGCAGCGGCGCTACAGGCCTGTGGCCTGCCACATGCAGCTCCGAGAAAACTTGAACGTGAACCAACGGAGCCCGAGTCTCACTTTCCATTTAGTACGCACTCCTCAAACGTTTGCGTTGCGGATGATGTTCCACTACTCTCAAACTCACAGCTGCTTGAGGCAGACAGCATACACAGAACGCATCGCAGGACAGAGACAGAGCATCCTCTGAGTCAGAGCTTCGTCATAGGCGACAAGTGACAAGGCACAAACTATATGTTTTTGAATCTGCACATGCAAAACGTGCAGCAGATACATAACCCGGCATGCAAGTGTGCTGCGGCTACTGCATCATATAACCAAATGGCACACATGACAAAGAAAGTCCCCAAGTTGTGGAGTAAGCTTCCGGCCCGGAGTCCTCAGGTTGGCATGCATCAATCAATTAAAAACTAATACATGAAACAAGAAGCCGATGTGAACCGATGGCGAAGCATGTGCAGATTGTGACAGTCTTCTACTGCATTTCTTTTAGTGCTGCTGCCTGCTTTTCGCGAAGCTCTGCACACTCGAAGCCAAATGCTGTTGACGTCGAACTTCTCCCATACAGATAGGCTTGCTGTCTTCTGCACTGGTGAGTTGCTGAACCACTAGGGGCTGACCAGTCTGCATGTGTCTGCATTTTGGGGTCTATTTCATGCGTGCCGGAGCAAGCTTTCAAGCGGGGGATTCTTTCTATAGGCCGGACAGTGCCTCTGACCTTGAACCGTCAACACGTACGCCAATGCGTGGTGTGCGTCTGCATGGGCCAAGCTGTTCGAGTGTCCTCTCTGCTCTCTCCTTGCAGCGCTCAGTCCGATTGTGCAAGCACTGGGAAACGAGGGGCGCGGATGAGTAGTGACAGGCCTCGTGCTGTTTCAACCACCCCAAACCTCGAACCGAGCGGCCCTCCAGCAGGCCAAGGGCAGCCGCCCAAGGGACGCTGGGCTCCATAGAGATAGCCTCGCCAGTCCTGGACCGAAGGCGACGAAGCGACGGCCAAGGGATGCCAAGGGTCTTGCAAGGTTCACTTAGCAGCGAATACCAACTCAGTAGATGTTGTTGTGTGCATGAGCTTGAAAGCGGCTGCCCCGCAAGTTTCCCAAGATGCTACAGTCTGCTCTGAGGATAGCTCCGCCCCCATGCGTTTTATCGCGAGAGTCCTCATCTGCAGCGCGCTTTGCCAATGACTTCTCTCCAGCGAACTCAGCAGTGCCATGGAACCTACAGTGCCGAACATCGCCGGGAATTTCGTGCCAGTGATCGGTTTGAATTTGTAATACAGTAATCCAATCTTGTCGATGTCGAAATGGCATACGCCGAGATCGAGGGAATGCTCAGCTCCAAACGACTTTTGTTATCAGAAAACACACACACACAAACACAAGCAATACTATATTCGCCCTGTGCTGCTGCTGTGGCACTTGCCCGACATGTTCCCTCGATTCGATGCTAGGTCGCAGGTCCGATTTTTGTTCCTGCCGCTCTTCCTCACGGGCTACACTTCAGTGCACATTGTGATCGTGGTGCGAACTATCGCATTCCATTAAGCCTTGAATGATCGTTTCCCCACCTTCGGGCTGATCTTCCAAAAGCAAACCCTTCCATGCCTGCTCCAGCCTCCTCGTGACAAGCATAACAGTATTTCCACAAGCAAAAACAGTATTTCCTGACCGATGCTACTGCAAGAAGGCAATGTCTAACTGTCGAGCACATGAGTGCAGCTCGTGGCTTCAATGCATTGCAGGAGCCCTCGCCGACCGCGGCCCGTGCGGCTGGCAGTGTGCAAAGCATCTCCAGCGCCATATTCCAGGTGAAGTCCGGATCAGCGCCTCTCAGCAAAAGCGAACCTCAGGGAAGCAAAGTTCCATTGCCATGTCGTCGGTACGACTAGCCTGCATGGGCCTGCATTACATGATGTGTGCGACTGCGGCATGGGATAACAATAGTGGAGGCCACTACTGCCACTACATTGCACAAGAAGCCGTATGACAGCCACTGGCACAGTGGAAATGCTCCTTGCAACAGTCCCCCCGCAATCCCCGGACGAGCACTCGTCTCCACTCGTGGCCTTTTTGTCTTCAAGTTTTCGAGGGCCATCAAACCTACGTCCAGAATCCCAGAATAGCATTTCTAGCCAAGGGGCTGCTAGAACGGTGGTACATGTCCTGAGTACTTGCTGCTTGCAGCTGGAGATGTGAAAGGCAGATGCACAAACCCATGCTGCAAGCATCCAGGAAGAGTCTTGGTAATTCTTGGTTCCTCGAACGGGCGTTGGGAAGCTGTGCGGGATGGATGTCTTCATTTACTCATGCTCGGTCTCTTCGCACAAGCTCAGATTAAGTGCCTTTCGCAAAACCCCCTGTCTGGTCCAGAGCTTCAAGAACGGCTTGCCAACTCCGACCAGAAGCCAGCGGCAGAACAGGTGCCTCAGTAGTCAATCGCAGTTTGGTGACTGAGGCAATAGCATGGCATGCGTCGCACGGTGACAAGGGCCTTTTTTGCAGTATAGCGGTGGTCGACTTAGCACTGCTTCAGAAGTTGCTAGTTCGACCTTATCTCAAATCGACAAGTGTCCCAACACCGCTTCCATGTGGCCAACTGCAACGACCATCGCCAGGCCTGTGGCAGGATTGCTGAAGCAATGATGCTAGGGCCTGTTGAAAGGTTTGGGACCAGGCGATGGCTGTCGGGCACTTCTTCTACCCTGCAAGCGACGCCTCTGTAGCACGCAGGTCGGGTGTCACGCGGAGGCGGTGAGCAGGAACAAGCCTCCGATGCGGAAGGCAAATTCCAAAACATGCCCCACGATGCATGTATACAACCAATAGTGGCAAAACTTGGGCACAGAGCCTTCCGAAGCTTCACCGGTCGATCTCTAATCAACTGTAGCCACAACTGCATCACAACCTTTGGCCGTGTCTTCGTCGAGAACTTATTACAATTAAAGTTGGTCCTGAAGCTTCTAGTGCAGCGCGTGATTTCAAACTTCCAAAATTTCCTTGGCCGTCACAATTGAGTCCAGGGGCAGGGCAAGGGCGCAGTTCCATGCGCCGGCTGCGTCACCTCAACCCGATTTTTGATGCTTTGGAACACCAGGTGCTGATGTTAATGGCTTGCAACCCTGGATGAAGGCACAAGTTATTATACATGCATTCGGGCAAGTGACCAAGTCAAGACTGTACTCAACCTTATCCATACCTCAATCATCAGGTTTACAAGCTGGGAGCCTCAACTAGACAACTAGACATGTGCTGGGCCCTGAAGCAGGCAGACTCAAAAAGCCAAGATGGGCAGCGACCGAGTGCTTACCTGAACGGGCAATTTTGCCATCGCAAGCCAGACTGCTTGAATCGTCGAATGCTTGCAATCGTGGGACATTGGAGCACGGCTGTGCTGAAGCTAACCGTGTCCGGAAGTGCTCTGCCTGCAGGGCGGGCGGGGGCATGGGTTTAGCACTCTTCGGGGCGCCGGCAAAAGCCGGCCGATCCCTGCAGCAAAACTGCAAAAAACTAATAACACTTCTGGATTGCCGGAACATGGCTCTGGCTTGAATTCTCCAGAGAACTCCCAGAATGGTTTGGCTTGAGCATTGAAGGATCTGAATGGGCATCGGGGAGCGAAGACATCCAGGTCGGCATCTGCTAATGCCCCACTGCCTGATTCACAACACAGCGCCTATATATACTTACAGGCCGAAACAATCGGTGCGCCTGTGGCCATTGCGGTGAGCATATTCAGCGACTGCAGCCAAGACATCGAGTCGAGCTCCTACGGGGTCCAGCGACCCGCACGAAGTGGCACCTATAACGTTTTCAAACATGCCGAGAACCAAAGCTTAAGTGCAACTTCGTCTGAAGGCCTCCAGCTGTGTTCATGACAACCCAAGCAAATAGACACCTGACTGCGAGACCTGCCGTGACCTGCCAAAAGTCGCGTTTGCTTGCCCTGTATCCAAAGCTTCGTTGAGCTGCAGATCTACATCTCCGGCAATCCGGCTAAACTTGATCCGGTCCTTGTGCAAGGGTGTTCTGTCCACACTGGCACCTCCAGTAGCACCGAGCTTTGCAAGTTATCTTCCGATGTCATGGCAGCCGGGAAAAGTCGACACTGGAAACAACTCTTGCCAGCCGCTAGCAAATAGACGTGCAGTTGTGATGCAGGACTTCTTTTGCGTTGCCAACTATCCCGGCTTCACAAGGTGGTGCGGGCCTGCATGCATCCACAAAGTGAGCCTTCCACTTCGAAATCCAATCCCAAACACTCTCAAACCCAGGAGTGCAGATCAGGATGCATGTGCTCCAGTGACTCTAGTCTACACCACCCATCCGACCAATCCCTTTTGTACTGAGAATGATTGTCTCAAGCGTGGCCCTGCGGCCCCCTGCGAAAGCCAGTATTTAGAACAAGACTGCGTTGTGGCTCAGCAGGCTCGCTCCTTGCCTCGGGAGCTTAAGGCACTGTTGAAGCAAATGGTGTCCGGAGGTAGCTCCCGCTCCTGCCACAATCCACGATCACGGATCTGTTGGACTGTATGATTTCCATGCGACAGTACACAGGCTGGGCCTGAGCCACCGAATTCTGGGCGGCTTCAAGAGCATCGAAAGCACGAGGAGATGACATCTCTTGGATGAGTTGGCTCTTTGAGAAGAAGCCAGACCGCGAGCTGCAGCGGGATGTCTTGGCCCCTGAAGGAAAGCCTGGCATCCCCTCGTCACCTTCATGAGAGCCAGGAGCCTCACTCCGTGCTGCCAGAGGCTGCAATTACCTCGCTGGTTTTCACAGGCAAAAGCGCAGAGAGCTTACAGTGTCACTAATCCGGTTGCTGATCGCGAAGCATTTCTCGTCTCTGTTGATGTCTCTTTTCAATGACAAGCTAGTGCATGCTACCGTGATACTGCATGGTATTTGACTGCTCTGAAGAGCTGTGCTGAGGCTTGCGCTGCAAGCCTTGATAGCGCTGCTGAAAGTCACGGCCTTAGATCCGATGGTGTGAGGTTGCTGCGTGTGCTCATGCGGGCGTGTGGGTGTGTGGGCGAGTGGGCTTGCTCGTCTACGGCGTGTAAAGGTATGAGTAAACAGAGCGTACACACAAGGACTGTGCGAGCTGAACGCCCATCATGCATGCAAGAAGCGCCTGCAAGGACCTGCGCCGGGGAGATATTGCATAGCAGGCATAGCTTGCTTTTGACTGACATCCAAGTGAGGCTCCACACACACACACAGACACACACTCACTCTCACTACTACTAAAAACGAACAAGAATTCTAGAATGCTAGGGCAACTCTCCGCCCAAATGCCGAACAGCGATGCTTGGGAATCTGGCATGAGGAGACACAGCAAGCACGAGAAGTTGCGATTCTGGTGTCAATACATACGTCAATACCAGGATGCCCTGTACATGTTCTACGATGGACGACGATGCATCAGGCACCACCAAAAAATCTCCGAATCACTCGGCAGACGAAACCCTGCCTCCGCCTGCTCCATTTCACACAGTAGGGCCAGCGCCGTCGGCCACTGGCTCGCCTTGCAGAGGCTTCGGTTCCCCACTCTTGTCAGCATACCGATTCGGCTTCTTGGGTCGTTGTGGAAAGCTGTCATCCTATTGACAGAACACTTCGGCAAAATGCAAGGGCTTGAGGGTATGGAGCCCTAAGCGTCCTCGAAGCTTGAGCCCTAGCTCTAAAGCTTCCAAATTGAGGAAGGGTGCCATATGTATGAACCATGAAAGGCGGATTCCAATGACTAGGCTTGGCTTGCATGAGCATGTAGTTGGAATGGATTTGCGCAAGGCCACCATCATCATGCCATCCTCCATGTCAACAGCGTTTTGCCGTCAGCCTTCTCGCAAGCCTCCATCGTGCTGTTGAAGCTCACTTCGTCTGGCTGCAGTTGGTACACCTTAGATCTAAAGCAATTTGCATGAACTCCCGCGCAAACTTCTCAGAAAACAATTTCCCAAGTCCCAAAGGCTTGGATGCTTATCGGTGCTCACCTGCCTTTGGTATTGGCCTGTACGGCTCTGTGCCACCATCAGCATTTCAAACAGATGCCGCTTTGCATCCCCACGCCGCTCATCTCAATTCTGGAGCAAGCTACTGGAAACTGCAGAAGCAGGTCAATTGCCAGCTGCCACTGGCTGCCTTAGCATCTGGAATGAACACTGTCTCGTCTGTGTAACTCTGCCATGAGAAGTTTTTCCTCAGACTCAGTGTTTGACTTTAAGGCCAGTGCCCATTGCTACCTATGCACGTGCAGATCCAGCAGCATTATATTGATTCTTTTGGGCAGGCAACATTGCATGCATGATCCAGCAACTCGAGATATCTAAGTATCCGAAAAATCGTGCAGGCACTGGAAAAGCCCTGTCAAGTCTTGAGCTGCAGAACCGGATGCTCTTGGCCAAAGATGCCAGGACCGCGCCCAAGCTGATCCTTATCCAATTGGGTCGCACAGGAGGGAGGTTGAAAGTAGCGTACGCTACGGTGAACAATCTGAACCAAAACGGAGGAAAACGCACAATTTACCAGCCCAGCTCTCTCGAATGTGCATCTTTGGGGTCACGATTTCGTGCGATTATGCTCCCCTTGCTGTCCAGTGACTGGTCGATAAGCGACTTCCGTCTGGTCGGGAAAGACAGTAACATTCAGTGACTTGGAAGAGGGACCGCTACACATCACACCGTCAAAAACATGCAATGACAAATGTTTGCTATGACCTCCATGCGACTCAGTCCTCAAGTCAGCCGGTTAAGAACTGATTGTGCAGGGCATGCCATGGCCTTGAAAGGTGGCTCCTTGGAAGGCGGTGTAGTGGCGGATTCTACTTTGCGTTGTTTCGACACCCCCTTGGCCTTCTCAGTAGCTCCATGGCGACGGGCCATCCTCGTGGGCCGCCTTGGAGCTAGAGTTTTAGGATAACGGCTCGCTCTTTGGATTTCGGAGTCGCGCTTCCGAGTGGGTTCATCTGCTATTTGCAGAGTCAGACACATCGATCTCATAGGCAAACATCTTGAGATGTTGATGGATCGGATCACACACAGATCTGCTCAGATATTGAACAAGCTCCAACATGGTCCAATGATCTCTTTCCAAGGCCAGCTGCACAGCCGCAAACAGTTCGTCAGTGCAGGGGCATCAGGATGGATTGCCTGGGCCTTTGCGAGGCGAGTGAGGGTAGGGAGAGTTGTTCCTTTGGGAAATCTAGCATGCCCGTACTACAACAGCAGAAGCACCCTCCATGCCGAGTTTTGGATCTGTCAAGAGTCATGATGCATGCCGGAAACCTTGGAGCCCACTGTGCAATGCGCCCACACATTTCTTGTAAATTCCTTCCCTTCAAACCCTCTCGTGGTCGAAAGAAAGAGTTAAGTTTGTGCCCCAGCATTTGCGCAACTCCGGCCTCCATGCACGAGAGCAAGGCGAGCTGCTCCTCAATCACCGCAAACACAGACAGAAAAGTGGCAGCTGGAACCGTTGAGTGAAACTCCCGCGCCAAAAAGGCGCAGAAGTAGCAGTAGCAAGCATGAGTCCGAATAGCAAATATGTCGCCATGAGGGGGTTATGAGATGCAAGACTCAAACCACAGAGGTGCGCCCGCGCAAGCCATTGCGACTGCATCCGGTCGGAGCTCGCCGAGCCTTCATGGGTTGCTGGTTTGCTGGGTTGTGGCACACACAGCAGCCGGCTAGAATGACAGGGTGGAGCTGCAATGCAAGATCAGATTCAATCGTCGGCGACGGCAGTACTTGGATGCCCGAGCCGGGGTCGGCGTGCTCTGACTGTTGAGGTCTATTGTCGCGCCCCACTATCGAGCCAGGCTTAGCTATTCCAAATGTCAGGCGAACTGCGCCATCGTGCGAAGGATGTCCAGGGTCCACGACCAAACCGAACTTCGCTGGAAGCTTCTCATGGAACACGTGAGTGTGAACTCATCTGCAGACCTGAAGTGCCGGGTGTCATGCAATGCAAATATGCGTCGCGAGTGGAGATGTTGCTTTTTAGAGGCGGGCAGCTGACAGCATGTAGCAACACCAACAGGTCCACGCATGATGCCCTATACCGCGACAGGCTGCTTGCAGTGCACAGCTCTCGCAACAACAGGGTTGCCTGTTCCAATATTTGCGCCTTTCTGAACGCCTACACAGGCCCGGTTTGGGAAACCAATGCTCGCAAGAAGAATCGGCGATGAATAAACTTCCGAATAGCACTTGCTCGTGCTGGCAGACATGTTTAGTCACATGGTGTCCTACAGAATGCAATGCTCATGCGCCTGTGCTGTTTAGGAAACGTCCGGTGCTACTGTGCTACCCAAGCGACGCCGAGTGCAGTGCTGAATGCATATGATATGGAAACGGCCTACTGGCGCGCCGCTTAAAACAATGAGAGGATCGCTCCAGACTGCAAGAAACCAAACGAAACCTTAACTAAAGAGAAAACCTGCGAGAGACCCACACAAGATGCCAAATGCAAACCGGTCGGCAGGGATCTCTGGGACATGCCACGCACAGCAGCCTCAGCTGGTCTTGGGCGGTGGTATGCAATCAATCACAACATGCCTGTTGCTGCTGCGCCTGGCGGCGAGCGCTCCTTGATGTGTTGTCAAGCTTTCGCACGTTGGCTGCCGACACATTCGGCTGGTCATGTGAAGACGACTCAATTTCTGACAGTCCAAGCCAGAGAGAAGGCAAGTCAAAGCCTCTCACCGTGCTTCTGACATTCCAACAAAGCAGGAGTCCATTCCATTTCCCATTACGACTATTTATATGTAAAGTAAAGGGACTGTACTTCGCTTGGCTATATCAGGGCAAGGACGCAGCAATTTAGAAGCTCATCTTGGGTAGCTAATGAGCAATGAGCAGTCGACACTACAGTGGTAAGGAAGGTGCGGGAGATATTTGCAGCAAGGCCAGCCTGGCACGCCTCACCTTCAACGAACAGACTCGGAGATTCAAGGACCACTACTCAGCCAACTTGCTGAACGTAACTTCCACTACCGATGGCATGCTCAGCCAACAAGTGCGAGGGCACTAAGAGATGTCAACCCGGTCCCAGCTGTGAACAAATACCCCACTGCAACAAGCCTGTCCGCCGCAAAGTGACGTTTACTGCAGCCCACTGGGACGACTCGCCGACGACACCAATGGTGGAAGAAAGGCAGATCACGTCTTGCCTAGCCCGGCTGCCTGACCGCCTGAAACCTCTGATTGCATATGCCTCTTGTCACATCGGCCTTCTAGGACATGATGTCTGACCTTCTTTATGTGCTGATGTTGCATGTGCTCAGCTGCATCGTCTGTATGACTGCGCAGCACCCTGGAAGGGGGAAGGCTTCATAAGTACTAGCACCGTAACCAAACAGGCTCGAGGCAGTGTGTTGTGGAGTGTATGACTCGATGCTTGTGTGGGGTCCAGCTCACTGACTAAACGATGATATTCAAAACCACCTGATTCGGATTCTGCCTCACGCGCGCCGTGGACAGCGACTCCAAGCAGCAAATGCCGCGACCTGGTCTGTGTCTGCTCCAATCACGGAAGACTTCCAGGGAACTCAAGCACGCCTCCGCCTTTCAAAGCTTTGATGGCAAGCTGCGCCATTGAAGCGAAGACCGGAGAGTGTCTGAGATCAGGGTGGCAGAAACCACGTCTGGCGGCCTTGCTCTGTCGGCAAGGCAAGACTGGGATTTGCTGGAAGGAATCTGCCTATGATTCTCCTTCTGTGTTTTCGCGTGCAACTCTGACTGCGAGCAAGAGTGATTGACTTGAACTCCGCTCTGCCGTGAATGACTTTGGCAGTCCTCGTCGCTAGAAGCGCACACCCAAACCAGGTTCTCGTACCAGTATAGTGAATGAAACGTGCGATTTAAGCACCTCCTGATGAAAGAAGAAGCATAATATATATATATATATAAGATGCCAACCAACCGACGACAAGTGATATTCGGCAGCTGAGGGGCAATGCCTGCTGTGCCAGGTGGGGGAGATGATCTAAAGCTGCGATCCAACGGCTGCCTTGCGTGCGGGCCAAGGTCGCATGAAGACGCGAAGCGTTGCGACCAGGGACGAGGCAAAATGGTCGGGCCTCTTGGAACCCTCGGGAACTGAACCCAACGCAAGGATCATGAATCATCCTTTGCTGAAGTATCCACATCAACCGACCTCATAATAGAACTTGCCAAGGCATCTGCCAAGATCTATAGGTTGAATACTCGCATGCGAGAGTCCCCGCAGGCAGCCGGCCAGGGATGAATTGTAGCTGATGAGGTCACGCTGCAGATTGCCGTCCTGGGCGCAAAATCTCAAGGTGACGCACCAGCGTGAAGGTCAGACCGCTTGATTGAGAATATGTGTCTGCCGCGCCGAGGCTCATGAACTGAGGCACGACACTTCAAGTGTTCAGGTCTGATTGCTTCGACATTAACCTGTTGGGCTAAAGGTATGGGACCTCTAATGCGCCCGCCAAACCTTGGCAGGTTCCTGAGACTTTGCAAGCCAGTACCGGCCGGAAGAGTAGAACGAATTGGCCCATGAGCTTGTGCTTCCAGCCCAACAGATTCAAGTTCATGATGCATCTTCCCGATGTTCCCTGGTCTGCAGACAGCAGCACAAACGCCCCATGCAAAGTGGAAATTACATTGAAGCATGCCTGTTGCCAGCTTGATTGAGCAGGCTTTAGGTCATTCGATCAGGCCGGTCGCGTTCACCAGTTCAGCCCTGAGTCCCTGGAAAGCTCAAACCTAGACCATTGTCCCTGCCAGGGGGCAGCCATCTCCTTGAGGAGCAGCTGGCCAACTTGCCATTCGCCGCGGTTGGCAGCCGCAAGTGCTGTGTTGTAGCCTGCAGCTGCACACTTGACACCCACGCTGCACCACTGCAGCACTCGCACTCGGGCAACGGTGGTCCGAAAACGAAACGAAACAAAAAGGTGACTGAACAGGCAGCCCACCAAAACTCGAAGATCCAGCCTAAAACCACGTCCAAGAACCCCCTGTACTCCCAGGCCGGTCGTACATGTTGCAGGACCGAGAATTCGTCTGCTCAGCGTAGTCTACCTTCGGCTGAAAGCCCTCTGGCAAACTCGCACCTCCTACGTATGTGCTGCGCACTTAACATATTCGGGTAGTTTTCGCACACCCCCGGCCCAAATCGATCGCCCTCAACCAAGGTTTTACTTCCCGGCGGCTGATGGCATCCGGGCGAACTGGTGTTGCCACCAGCAATGCTAGTCCTGCTTGCCAGCTGCGCCCGCGCCTTTGGTCCGGGTTCCAAGCTTAGGACTCGCGTGCAAACTTTGCTTACAGGATTTTCACGAAAGATGTGTCGTTACTTCTGTGCCACTGCGATCAACAGCAGACTGCGAAGACACCAATTCCAGCTTGCCACAGCATCGGCTTGCTCTGAGCCGTCTTACTAGAGTGCAGCCCTCAACTTCCCACCAGACAGGGCGAGCTTCCCGCAAGCGCTGATGGCTTTGTTCAGTCCGATGACGTCCAATCCTATGAAGGTCCAGTTTCACTGTAGCTCAAGAGTCACTATCGGATGGCACCAGCTACCACAGGCTGAATCAAGAACCCTAGTCTCCATAGTCTAAATACACAAGACTCAGAATTCGGGCTACGGTCGGCATTGATGCCTGCTGGAAGCCACGGTCCAAACTTGTGGTCATCATGGACAACTTGGGCTTTGAAGCTCGGACGACTCAACACATCTGATCTAATCATTAAGCATGACTCCGGGCACGATGACCTTTTTTAGCACTCACACTCGACATAGCAGGCGAGGCCTCAGTCGACTCATCGGTCTCCACCTAAAGCTCATTGGCTCCAGCGACAACACTCCAGTCCGAAGCACATTGGCCTCAAACTCAGCCCTGCACACAAGCACAGGGACGCGACAATCCCTACACCTCCAATCCCTACGCCGAACAGCCCTACATCGCACGACTTCACTCAGCTCCCACGCTCAGCAGCTACTCGCATTCACACTCAGCCACGGCAATCCCCCGACATCCAGCCAGCCACTCTTAGGCGCAGGGCCCTCCCAGAGTGCCCGAGAGGCTCCGAAGGCAGCAGAAGCTGGGGAGCAGTGTCAGGATATCGGCACGAGCAGCACCTCGCCCCTTTCCCACGCTCATCTGGAGACGCAGCTGCATACAGCAGGAGCCTTTCTCGCCTCTCATGCCTCCAACTGATCAGCCACGTACGCGGACAATCTTCAGGTTGCAGCATCTCTTGCCTTATCCACCTTGCCCACCTGGCAGCACTTCAGACGAAAGCAGGCCCCAACATTCACCGCAGATCGGCCCCCAGCATCCCTTTGTCGTATTCGTGCAGGCATAGAAGCAGCAGTAGGCTGGGCTTCCTTGCAGTCGTCACAGCAGTAGGCCACACCTCTTTGCAGTCCTCATGGCTTAGCACTGGCCGTGCCGGGATAGCATCACCACAACCGCCAAAGTGCAGGAGGAGCGGCAGCGTTGTTTTCATACTTCTGCAGACAGGTTCTTCCCTTCTTGTATCCACAGGCAGTATCACTTCCCAGTCTTCGCCAGTGCTGCTGCTCGCGCAGACCGAGGGGAAGCCATGGCCGCACAAGAGTTCTACACGTGTGCCACGGGGGTGCCTGTTTTACGACAGGGATACACCTGTCAGCAGAAACACGGGGCCTTCAGGGGTTCGCTCTGCCAAGCGATAGACCCGCGTGCTGAGGCTCCTCTTGGGGTCCGGGTTTCCGGTTCCAAGGCAGAAATGCAGGAATAGACCTGCAGTCAGTCATCTCATCGCCCATCCAGACATCATCACCCATCGACTAGCAAACAATGGACACACACAGGTTACTCACCGTATAAGACTGGTGAGAGACGCGGCAAACTAAGGCCGGGGCAGTTGCAGAAAGGTGCAGCAGTGCAGAAGCAGCAACAAAACACTGCAAGGCAGGGCAAGGGCATTTCAAACCTTTCAGGCACAAGGCCATGGCAAAAGACAGTACACAGCAAGGCAAGGGCAGTACGGGCAGCAAGGCAAGGACAAAAGCAAACAACAAGGCAGTGCAAGGCAGCTCAAAAAAGAACAGTTCAAAGGCAAGGCGAGTCAGTGCAAAATCTTCTCAGCACCTGTCAAGGGGGCACAGGTGCTCCTGCTCATCTCCGCAACGTGGACATGTTCGTTACCGTGCATGCAATCTGGTCTAAGGTCCGAGCCACCTGGGTTCCCAAATGCAGGATCCTACTGCACACCGCTGCAGCCATCCTATGTGGAGTTATTGCACATGCCGGCACACTACAGAAAAATACTTCCGCTGCGGACTCCTGCGCCAAGGCAAACTTTTACCACTACGGGGTACAGCATTTCAGGCTCAGCAGGCAAGGCAGTCAGTGCAAAAAACAGTTCAGGCTATGGTACAGTATGCTACATGGCACTATGGTACATGCAAGGGCAAGGCAAGGCAGCAAAAAACAGTTCGTGGCAGGCACAAGCCCGCAAACTGAGGCCGATCCGCCCCTAGTGCACTGCAGTGTCCTATGTCCTAGGATTCAGGGCAGCTGCCACAGACTCGGGGACGAGGAAGGACTCCCCGTTGACCAGCAGATTCACCAGCTTAACACCGCACTGCTGTTGATTTGTGCCAGCACCGGCAGCCATTGGCCCCGATTGGGCTGGCCCCATAACATTGCCTGTCGTCGACGAGGAGGCCGAGGGGCTCCACATCACCGTCTGCGGGATCTGCATTTGTTGCAGGGGCACCCCCAGCTGCTGCACTTGCTGGGGCATAGCCTGCATTCCAGCCGCCTTTGCCATGGACTGTGTCTGGGCCCATTGGCCCGGCGGGGCAGAGGGCGGCGGTGGATCGGCCGCCTGCGTGACATCTGGTGCAGGGAAGGGGGGCGGAGGCGCTTTGGACGAAGCTGCGCCGTGCCCTGCAGGTGCTTGGCCATGATATCGCACCGTTTCGAGATGCTATCGACCGAGGCGTCCAGCGTGGCCACAGCCTCGGCCAAGCTGTCCATGGAGGCCACAACCCTGCTCATGGCAACCTCCATCTTCTCCATGGCCTCCTGCGTCTCCTTGAGCTGGCAAAGGCACTTGAGCGTGCCAGGGCTATCGGCCGCGGTGGCTGTGTCCAGCCGCCTCGATATGCCCATGATCCTGTTGACCACGTCCTTGAAGAGGCCAGCAAGGGAGTTGGTCAGCTCGACGTGTTTGTCCTCCACCAGCTGATGCACTGCCTGCACCTGCTTGCTTGAGTCCCAGGCGCTATTCTCCTGGTGCCGGATGAGCTGCAGGTAGTGCTCATCCAACGACAGCAAGAGGTTTCTTACAGTCCTCGCTGCCGGGCCATCCTTCACGACGGGGTAGAGCTGTTCCGACAAGCCATTGGGTGTCGGCAAGAGCTTGTCTCTCAGAGGGCCAAAGAATCTCTCCAGCCCGGTCTTGAGCGCTCCATGGAACACCTCCGTGATGATCACCTGCGGAGCCACATCAGAGCGCGGCTGTGCAGGCGCTTTCTGCCCCGCGGACGTCTTGTCATCCGCAGGGGATGCTGGGGCCACCGCCGGCGCGGAGACCGTCTTCTTCGAGTCCGCCGGCTCCTTGGCGACCTCATCAGGCCTCTCCTCCTTTGACACCGCATCTGGCTCAACAGTCTTCTTGCTGTCCCTGTCTTGGGCAGCAACTGGCTGCTTGTCTTCCGTTGGCGGCTCATACGGCGGTGCAGCAGGAGGCGGAAGAGGAGGCTCGTCTCGAGACTCCGGCGGCGATGGACCCGGAGATTGTGTGAGGGGTCTCTGGGACCTGCGCTTCTTACTCCCGCAGCCATGCCACAGGAGCAGGAGGGCAAGCAGGAACCAGGGCAAAATCCTGGGCAGATAAGGAGTCATCTCGACGACAACCTTGTCCACCCATTGTGCATGAGTTGACAACATCTCCGTCTCGTCCTCCGTAGTTATCCCCGAGGCCAGAGGCTTGTCCGCAATGCTCCGGGGTTGCTTTAACGGAGCCCCGCTGTCCATGGCGGAAGCAAGGGGACAGTGGCTGGAGTTTGAGGGGCGAGACGCTCTCACACAACGTGCAGCGTCCATGCGATTTCAAAGTGCACAACCGTTCCTGAAAAAATTCTAACACCCTCAGCAGGAGCCTGTTTCACTACTCACAGTGCGGTGCAAGGACAGTGCAGCAAGGTGCCAATTGAGGCAGTGCGCTCACAAGACATCATTGCCAAGGTGGCGGCGGGGGTCGTGGTGCCCTCGTGCTTTGGATTCCTAGGGCACGGGCTATCTCATCGATAACCTGACGGACATCTCCAAGTTCCTCAGAAAAATATACGACACCTTCGCAGTCAGGGATTGCACCAATTGCTCGGGGCTCTGCGCGCTCCCTGTCTGCGGTTGCTTCCAGGACTGCACAGTTTTGTTGAGTGCATGGATCCTACTCTCAAGGGCATGGAATGTACCAATAACAGCTTGGGTATGTTCCTCATAGAGATTGTGTTCTCTATCAGTCATGGCATCAAAAGACTCTCTAATAACTTCAAGATGATTTGCCATCTCCCTGAGAGTTTCTGGGAATTGCACATGCAACGGTTGAGTGTTCCGCTTCAGCAACGCCAAAACCACAAGTAGCTCGTGGTGCTGTTCCATAATGAGTCCCAGACGGTCGTTGAGGATCTTCCGGTTGGCTCGCCACTCCTTCTTTGTAGCTGCCAACAGATCCTGAGTGGCTGCCTGCAGGAAGCTGGAGGGTTCCAGCAGCACCCCGTTGTCGATGGGTGCCTGCGGTCTCTCCAGCAGGCCTCGCACCTCCTGAAATTGTCTGAGAGTCTCCGTTACTTCCAAAAGGCCTTGGTCCAACCTGCGTAGCCAAGCGACAAATCTACCTGCCACAGTTGCCAAGGCAACTAAGCAGAAAAGTGTCCAGGGCATCACGGTCGTTTCTGGGAGCCATGCAAGCCCCTCCTCAAGAAGAAGCATTAGCCACACCATGTCGGGCCCTGGCCAGGCAACCTAACTGAGGCTGAGGGCACACTGCGGAAGAACCACAATTGACTCGCTCATCTGGGTGCTGGGGTCTACTCATGCAGACCCTCGATCTGTGCTGGCCGGAAGAGTCTCCACGGGGGTAACGAGGCACCTAGGGCTCCCCAACAGAGTGCTTCTGCCGTGCAATCCAATCGTACACTCCATTCCCACAGCTGAAAATCCACATAGTTTCTATCAGCAGCGGAAAGCGGCTCAAGGTCAGCGAAAGTTACAAAGTCGCGCAAGACCTCCTTGAGTGCCCCCATGTAGGTTCTGAGGCGGGGGGCCTGTTGGATCCATGGCCACCACGAAGCAGTGTTTCCTAGGATCTCAAGCAGGAAAGCCTTGGCAGCATGGCCAGCGAGATCCTCAAACACTTTGGGCACGACACCAGACAAGAGTCTGACCCCGAGTC